>UZAN01039825.1:29864-64406 GCA_900618425.1 Echinostoma caproni | reverse complement strand
AACCGCTGTTGGGTGTTCATTTTCCAGGTCATGATCTAACGTTCAAAAATACGTTTCCTTCATTCAATTTAGCTTGCTATACTGTTGAATCACCTTTAACAAACATTTTGTCACAATTTGTAAACTCGCATGTATTAATCATTCTTTAAGCTCTTCTCTGATCAAATACAGGGGTAATGCAGAGAGAATGAAGCCGCCAGCTAAAACCGGACTGGCTCAGTTTTCACGTGTTTCCGGATAAATCCGTTCTCGGGAAGAGTGAAAATCGATTATTAGCTGAATGACGATTACCAGCAGGGCAATAACAAATGAGGCTAATATATTATTGGAACCAGATGAATGTTTATGAAATAATCAGCTAAACCTCTTTGCGATTCTTCGCAGGTAAATATATAGCAGAGTATGTTTTGTGAATGAGACGAGGGGCACCATTTCGACTGATTCAATGCAGTCAGTCACGGTATGGAGGTAAAAATACCGGTTACTGCTGACTCCCTCATCACTTGATAGTTCGAACTTCCAGTTTCATTTCCTTTCGTAGCTGAATACGGATCGACTTAAAAGTATAACATGATCATTACCATCTTAGAAGTTAGAAGGGCCAAGGGTTTGTACAACCATTTTCACAGAAGTACTCAAAACAATGGATAGCACACAATGTATATCAGGTACTACTGGGACACTTTCACTCTAATAACTTTGTCGAAGTTCCATTTCTAACGCTCGCAAAACTAACGGGAACATACTTTAAACTGTTGTCAGCTAGCAGCTCAGTGCGCATGTGGTGGGACCAAAGGTCATCATGATGAGGTTACAAACGAAATATTTACAAACTAGCAAGGGACCTGTTAACTGTTAACCTTTTGTGTTCTTTCCTTCCAGATATTACTAACAATGACCGAATATTCTATTCTCTATAGTTCAGTGACAGGTTTCATTCACCGGAGGGACACTAAACGTAAGAGACATTCATTCAATGTGCGTTCCTGATTGACGTACATCAATCCATTCATATTAAGAATGTAGAGGAAAAACATGATAATAAATATTCAAATGATCAAAATTCTAAATATGGTGTCTAACGGTACCGTAGCCGATGTACCTGATCGCGTTTGAATCGACTGATTTGAGTTCTAATGTAAAATAATTTGTTAATTGAAATGTTCGTACTGGTTATCTTATTTTCCCAATTATTTTTGACGTATTTATTAGGTCATGGACAGTGGTGGCCCGGTGATAACGTCACCACAGTATCACCTCCGGGGAAGTGTTTACGAGTCCCAACACCATCACCTGAATCTCTCAATTTTGCGGTGAATGGCATCCCTTTGATTGGGCGCTTTCGCTTCCTGAAAATTGCATCTTTGTATATTCAATAAAAGGAAGACAAAATGAAAAAAATGAAGAGATCCAACCAACGAAGTGTGAGGATTTGTCTGTTTATCAAAAACACATGCTTCTGGAACATTATAGCCGTATAATTCAAGCGAATGTGTCCTTCTGATTGCGGTCTGTGATCTTTATACGACTATCTTATTTCCATTGCGTGTGTGAATGCGAAAACACATTCATTTGTGCTAGGGCAGATGTGTATAGATCAGCACACACAAACAAACAGTTGCAAAGACTTTCATTTTAAGGTCAAAGCTTCAGCATGCGAAATCGTAATTATTCAACTATCAGAAAAAGTGCTCATATAACGCCCAATCAACCCACAGTGATTAATGAATTAGGTCATGGCTGTCCTATTTTCCAGTAGAACAGACATTATTTTTCTTTTCAAGGTGACACTCAAATCGATGTGGAGATGCATAATGTAGAACCAATTGGAAACGCTGTTTTTGTTATTCCCACGGTCTTTGTTATTAATCTCAGGCAATTTTAACTTTTTTCCGAACTTCTGTTGGCAAACTACCCGTTGTATGTGAAGGCAGTTTTTAAAAGCGCATTTATAACTGTCCTGCTTATCAATCATTACCAAAGTTCCTTTACATTGCTATCGGCTTATCGGAGGAAACGAAAGCGTTCCTAGGGACTAAAATTCCGTCACAATTGATCAATCTGAAATGTGATTCTTGTCCAAGTACTTTGCGAAATATGACTGATCAGAAAGATTTTTCGATAGTACTGCGATCACGTATAAATTTTAAAACCATCTTGCATACTGGTGATTTATTTTCACAAACGATAATTGCTGAAGGGTAGTAAAATAATGTGACTTGAAACATTTGGAAAAACAAGTTATACGGACGGAAAGAGGAGGTCGGAACAAGAAGATTGCACACTTCGGCCAAATGTAGAGAAAGAAACTGACTCACGTGTAAACACCAAAAATGATGAATTGTAACCTGTGCACTAGTTGCATTGAAAATACCCACACCAATAATAATCTTTGTTTTAAATGTTCATCCAAATAGGCAGGCCAAATAGGGTTTCAGATAGGAGTTGTTCGTTCATTCGCGTTCAGTGCATTGTGTAAAGCTGCACAGAGCAGCCTCGTGCTTATTCGGGGTAGTCACAAAGAAAAGTTCGTTTACCAGTATAACGTTTGGCTTTGATACCGTAAACTCGGTGTCCTTCCGTCTTTTTTGACTTGAAGTGATGACACAGATGAATGGAAGCGGGTGTAAGCTTAAATACTCTGCACAGTGATAAAAATGTATTAAGTATGAAATATCATTATTTAAGGCCAAAAATATATTCATCACTTTTTCCAGATCAAAGTTGTTTGTGGCTCCTTATTTCACCTGATTAGGATAATTTCGTTTCAGATAAAAAAGGCTGTTAGTTATCACTGCTTGAATAAATTATCTTACACAATGCGATTCTGAATGGACTTTGAGGGTAGGACTTTCGTCCCAGTGTATCCCCATACTCTCGTCCCAGGTATTAGGTTTGCACAGATTTGCTTGAAAGCTGAAATGGATGCCTCCCTTCGTAACGGGTAAGGAAAATAAATCTTTAAATTTTCCACGAATTTTGCCAGATGGCACTGAAATGTTTTGATTCCTCTCTCGCGCGTGTGAACCCCGTTGCGGTCTCAGGCAAGCGGTATTATTGCCGCTTTCAGCCCAGGTCCCAGTAATATGACTCAACATTCACAAATGTGAATGCATAAAAGGTTAATATAAATTAGGAAGCACACCATATAAAACTTTATCCTCGTACAACCTCGCAATGATCGGTGGAAAGGAATCTATTTTTGTCTAATCACAGCCATTGCAGTGTGTTCAATTGAGACGCAAATGATTTGGGGGAATCAGACCAGGTTTGCAATAACCTGTCATGGTACTTTTACCAGATCGTGTTGAGATTTTTCGAAATATAACAAGCCACGTATAACACAAAGTAACGACTGAAAGAAACATTCAATCCTTTAGAGGATGAAACATTTGTAATCACTGTTTAAGTACTTGTCGTTCAGGTGAGAGGTTCGCACATGTTCAACTGAGCTTCGGAAACCACCTACTTGAGCTCTTTTTCTTTCGGTAGCTGTCTGAAATAAGACAAAGACAGTTCCGCTGCTTAATCAGCTTTGACCGTCGAATCTAGTTGACTTCACTTTTAATTGTATTTGATTGTTCCGCAAATACATTACTTTTCTAGGCTTGATTCTTACCTTGGCTATGCTACTTCCAAATTTTAGTTGTAATTCTTTTAAGATAAATGTATATTTTTGGAAAGCAAATAGGACATGGTGACAGAAATCTTAGATGACGAATATCAAAGGTTTACAGTCTGGTGCTAATTTAAGGATAGATAAAATTGCCTCATTATACTTTTCTGATTGAGTAGCACTATTCGACCCTCTTCAGCCTTTTTTCAGAGACACTCCTTCACTCTATTAGTTGTATATAGAGGGCAATCATTTAATCTGTTTTGATTCATGGACTCTCTAATCTCAGCCATTACAAGTAGTAGATATGTGGGAAAAAGCACTATAATCGTCGGAATATAAAATCACGAATGCTATACTTTTTACATCAAATGTGAAGGGTTTTGGACCGGGGGTACAACATGACTCCAACAAACTCCCAAACGTTAAATGTGAGGGAATCAGCAGTAGTCGGAAGCATAATCAGCAATTGTGGTATTAGACACTAATTAAAAATAGTTTTTGTTTATTCAAAACACAGTTCTCTATATATATTAGTTCAGTACAGATAGTAGACAAACGTCGTGAGATAGTAGGATTTCGTTTGATCTTCTCAACTACTGACGAAGAAACAGAGGGCATTTATATAGCATTTTGGGTCGACCAGTTGTGTTGAACAAAATTGAACGTGCAAACAAAGATTACTGGAAGATAGAAGTCAAAGATCATCTCCAGCACAAGCTAAATGATCACGACAACAAACGTTGTGCGTATATGATTGAGCAATATAATCCAATGGGTAGCCCTTCACTAACTGCCGAAAATTCGACGCGGTGATTACATAACAGTGGTTTAGAAAACGAGAGACGAACAACTGCTTCTTGCTGTCACAATGAGTTTCACGATAGCTAACCTTGGGTTTCCTATTAAGGCCTGACCGCCACCTGTCCGTTGCTTCATCAGTTTTGCCAATATTTTCGGTTATCCGTTGTGATAACCGATGCTTTGTTCTGCCTCACCGCAACTGCAGGTGAACTGGTATATCATGTGTGAGCCGTGTTCATGTTTGTCTAGATCAACTTATCCAGTGCATGCAATGAGCCTGGGCTGAGCAACTGAGAATATACGATTCAGGAGTGGTTCATAATTCATTGCATACCATTTATGAAGATTTATTTTGAAAGCTAGCTTTTTGCAAGACCATCGGTTGAGTTACGTTTACTTAATTATTGTGTTCAGCCGGAGATGGACAGGTTGAACAACTTTAACGAAGGATAGATAAGCTGTTTTCCATTCGGCATTTGTTCGACGTCTCAAGCTACCGTATAAACTGTGATGGTTGAATGTTATTTGTTTATTGATCAAAAGAAACGGCAGTTGGTAATTCGTAAATCAGTCCAGTTCACGTATAATCCGAAATCATTGATAATCCGTGAATTGAAAAATTCTGAGGATTCATGAATTTATTACTAGGAGGAAGACAGTACGTTGAAGTAAATGCTGAAGCAAATACTAGTCACGTTTGTAGTGCATAGATGAACAGCAATTGATTGAAACGGCTAAAAGCAACTTGCATCCGTTTCTACGTTGTTCTCCGGCATTATTATTCTAAGCAGCTCTACCTGAATGAGAAATAAATTTGGGATCTCACAGAAACAAAAGTATTATTACCGTATTACCGACATGACCGCCAGAAAATCCATCAAAATGTTTCGCTATTGCTACGCACAAAATAGCGCAATCCACCTAGACAGGCTCATCAAGTATAAATATCCTCCCTCAC
Organism: Echinostoma caproni; assembly: GCA_900618425.1. NCBI lineage: Eukaryota > Metazoa > Platyhelminthes > Trematoda > Plagiorchiida > Echinostomatidae > Echinostoma > Echinostoma caproni. The sequence continues at coordinate 59,028 of UZAN01039825.1, read as the reverse complement.
CTGAGCATCCAGGGGTTATAGTGTTGTGAAACGTATCCCTATTCCAGCTAGAAAATAAAAAGGTACTAGAGAATGATTTTGCTTGATTGTGAAATGCAATAGATTCTCGCTTCTTGCGGATCGAAACATTTGAACGTTCCCAAAGGGCACTTCGCACGCAAAATATCCCTTGTCTTAGGCGTGTGATACAAATATGCCATCACTGGTGTAAATTGCGCCCGCGTGGAGAGAACTCAGTGAAGTGAAACTCATTGTTTATTCAAGTTTATGACTACCACATTCCACTAATTGCGACACACACGTATACGTTCTTCTAAAGAGACCAAACGATCGTTGCTGTTTATGCGATCGAAAGCGTAACGCAAGACGGGAAACCGAACCTCACAGTGAACAATACCCGTATGAATGAATAATGATCAAAAACAATCCACCTACTTTAATGATCTATCCGCAGATTTTCCATTATCAAGATAGTTCATGAAAGGAGGTCTTACACTGCAATTAACTATTAATTCTTTGATTGTCATCATTAAATACAACAGAAGGATGTGCAATACGACAACACAATGGTTAATTAACTGCCTTTGGTTGTTATCCCAAATGGCCTTTAAATTTTTGGAAGCCAAAGTTGAAATGATGCAAATGGAAACCTTGCCATCTCCGAATGAAAGTATCATTACGTAAATATGCTGAAATTACTTTCCACTAGGTTCCAAAATGCAACGGTCTTTGCCGGAACCTAAGTCCAGTTCAGGGATTTGGTATATTACGAAACGGTGTACACTGAGATGCAAAAAACAGTCTAGTATTGAATGTTCATTCACCTCATTTGATAACAGTATTTCATATTATCCTATTGGTTATGATGACACCTTAAATAAAACATATGGAATGTATTTGGGGCCAATTTTTCTATCAATGAACTGTGAGTCCTCCCGTCCAGAATCTGAGTAGATCTGGTTCTCCTGATAAAAATAACTGTGATCAGGCATCTGGGGATTAGAATATCACTCTCCATTCGGGACACGCTTGATAGCTATCCTAGTTGTTTCCGTGAATGATGGGATAAATTTCAAGCTGCCGTTATTTGTAACAACTGTTCCAATAACTTTGAGAACGCTTTGAAGGTGAAAAATAGCCAAATAGATAAATACTAAAAATTTGTAATGAGCTGTGCTCATCAAGTCATTATGCTATCTGCATGTCTACAGGTATTGATCAGACTCGTGCAGCATCACCTTGATTTGGTAAATAGATCTCAGTCTCCAATATCATACTTGTATATTGATGACCGTGGTTAAAGTATATTTGTTCCTGATTTTATCTCTCACTGTTATGTTTTTAGTTCTCTTCTTTCACCATTTGAATTAACATGACCTTGAGCTTTGCGATAAAATTTGTAGTGGTTTGAAGGTTACAGCACAGATTTGGAAAGTATTTTAAGCGAAGCAACATGGAAATTCATTCCTTATAAGAAATGATTCCTGTTCTATGAGAGTGTTTATTAAGTTGAGCCCATACATTATAAATTGCTTGTCTCCTTTTATTCAGTGCACAGTAAATAAGCAAACTAATGAAAATATTCCAACTTAAATAAATCGGTAAATTACTTGGCTACAAACTACGCACGCATTATCTGTAATACAGAAAAAAATAAAGGCATAGTCCCAGAAACATACAACTCGATCTTCAAAAGTGAACCTGAAGTTGTGCGGCTCGTTGAATAAGCGTTTTGTTGTGTCACAATACAAACGTGAACATGATCCAAATTTGACCTTGAGGATGGAGTAACTCACTGAGAGATTACGTGAGCGACGGTCCAAAACAAGTGTGCATTTAATTTCCACATGAAAAGCGCATGAAGCCATCAATAGCAGACGTGTTTAGAATATCCGAACAGATAACCTGAGAACGGTTTGTGGTGGACTATCTAAACCTTTCACCAATTTTCCCAGTCCTAGTCAGCATCGCCATCTCACAAATAAATGTCAGCATAAAGTGCCATAATATTTGATCTATTTACTTCCCATAGCAACCAATTGGTTGTGATATTAGTATAAGGACTTTACAGTTTCCAGAGCATTAATAAAAACGCGTGTCGTTTATTATCAAAAGGNTGCAAATATCATATAAGACGTAATCAATAAATCATCAAAGAGTTGATCTTAGAACAGATGAATGCGCTCGGAAGCAAACGCATAAACAAGAAGTGCGAATCAAGTGATTCACTTTTAAAGTTCAATTAAATCCTTTAAATCTTGTCTATTCGTCCCACGATAACCAACCTAGATGACTAATGCAGTCGGGGTGAGCACCCAGCAGTTTGTCAGGCACACATGTATACATCCGACACTAAACAGAAATTCAGTCCGCATTTGTTTCCGCCGAATGTCTCAAGCTTACTGTGCGTTGTGCGCTTCCGAAAACAATTTCACTCAAGGTTGAGAACATAAATCGCCCTGTTATCTAAGCATCAGATGCTTGCAGTACTCCATNTTGAGTTCTTAAATGCGAAATTCATATAATACAAATCATGCCAATTTTATATTGTAGAAAACAAATTAGCTTGGATATAATTAAGTTCATCATGTGACGTGCACGGATATTCTGAGATGTTGGGGGTTTTCTTCGTTCTCACCGAATGTAATTCTTTGGATCACTTTGTCTTCAACATACAGTAATCTTATTGCATAGAAGTAACAGAAACCATCTTGGCATTTTTTTGTATGCACCAGTAATCATAATTATTCCGCTAGCGCTGAAAATAAGTAAACCTGCTACCCCAGACGTGCTTTCAGGTTACTCGGTGTTCGTGCTTTGTTCATATTTTTATTCAAACCATTACTAGATTTTATATTTATTTCAATTAAAAGAAAGTGTGTATAAACAACTACAAGTTCCAAATGGGACATTGGGAAAACATATAGGAAAGAGATTAAAATAACCAGAAAGTTTCCTTCTATTAGCTCAAGAATTTATTCGGAAATTCTTTCTATAAAGTGGTCCAAAACATGGGCTTGAACAGTACTCGATAACTATCCTAAAGGGAATAGGCGGAAATGAAGTTTGTACTGGTGTTGTGTTGACGGACGCGATAAATTCTGAGACAATAAATGTATGGTATCAGTAGAAAGCCTGTTTACAAACGTTTCGTTGATTTTGAAGAAATGATTCCTTGATAACGTGGGATAGAAACCCACAACAATTGAAGAGATTGAAATTATGGCTGGTTAGTTGCGACATGTCACAAGATCGTTATTGAAAAAAACCACAAAGTTTTATTGCAAAATTAGTAAACCTCATCGGGGTCTAAGCGATACGGTAACAGTTGGCTTTGCTTTAAAATTGATAATTTTGCGAAATTGAAAGGAAAGGATTTTACAGTTATCTTACAGTAAGCATGCATTTTAGAGAACAACCTTATAGCTTCGGGTATTTTGACATCAGTTGAGTTTGAGATCCTGATAAACAAAGTAGAAAAGGGGTACAACTTGCTCAGAGTCTAAGTTCCCATTTGCTGTTGACTTCTACACGAAGAGATTTTGGTCGTTCACATTAAAACGCTCGAGGGGATTCATTCTCCTAAGTGATATTGCAATAATTTGCACATCGTTAGTCTTCTATTGATCAGCCACCAGATTGCACTGTACAAATTGTGAAATATTTCATTCTTTAAGGCTATCGAAATACTGTTCCAATGTTGCACTGCAAAACCGCATCCTTAAGGTAAAAATAATACTGATCCTAACATGGCCATCCTAAAATAGCCTCTCAAAAACCAGCTTTATTTGCATTAATTTTACATAGAAACCTTATTTTAGGTTCATTAAATTCCAATAAAATTAAGTTCTTCCCAACGGAAACAGCATCAAAATCTTACTTTAAATTCTTTTTCAATTTCTGCAAGCTTCATCATTTCTTGTCGTAATTCGAACGTGGTCATGATGGGATCTGGGCTACTCAGGGCCATGTAGGATGGACTTGCCAAAGCCCGATACGCATTAAGCCGCGATCGGGAGCGTTTCAGGGAGTCGTAATCCTGCCTGACTTGGCAGTCATTACACTGGCATGAGATTGGGTGCGGTTTATCAATCGTGTGATTTCGAGAAAGGAACATCTGGACCATTTCGTGGTTGTTGTAATGCGCGGACAATATTAACGGGGTGATATCCGGGGAGAATTGACTTTTTTCCGTGGTGCGGAAGAATGCATTTTTTGAATCCATTCTTTTGATTTGATCCTCACCAGCCTGATAGTTTGGATGCTCAATGATCAAACGAACCAGTTTGGGATGTCCTTTACTGATCGCATGCAGCAAGGCCTCTTCAATGCATTCGAAATTTAGTTTATCCAACAGCATTTCCATGGCCTCAGTGTTTTCTGAATCCACTGCCAGATGTAACGCATTTCGACCCATATAGTCTACACAATTCACGTTGAACTCGGGACTGTCATCTGAATCCTCAAGTGACATGCGAATAATCCCAATATCTCCTGTGGCAGCTGCATTCAAATATACACGTTCTTCATCGGTGAGCTGTTAAACAACACATCCAGAGACAGGATGGATGGAGGAGCGGGGGTGGGTGAGTGCAATTAACATCTTGAAGCAAAGAAAGAAGAAACATTCCTCTAGACATGAAGTCCCAAATACCACTGACAAAACTTTCTCCTAAATGAAGTAATAGGAGAAGTTCACTGTGTTGCCTCATTTAAATGGCAAAATAACCAACATATTCATGAAATATCACATATGATTTGAATGAGCATAACTTGTATGAATTGCGTGAACTCGACTGATAAGTATCAGTATCCGTAAGACTATACAGGTATGGAGTACTACGGTAATCATTGTTGAATTGTATTGTCGAATCAACTTTCGTTATAATATTCCAGAGTCCATCTCCTCTAGAAAACTGGTGCTACATGTTACACGATTACAACACGTGTATTTGCAAATTGTTTTGTAGTAACCTAGCTGTTTTACGTTCAAATACTGCAACCAGAAAATGGAACTGTTTGAAGTATCCTGTTGAATGACAAAGGCTTGCAAAATCAAACTGCCTTTCTGCACTCATTACAACCACTTTGTGGGGAAAAATTGGAAACTCTTATTTCCAATGTGATAAAAAAATTTTATGTTAGCACATCAATCTTCATTTGGAATCAAGGGAACTTAAAAAGATTTTGTCTGTGGGATTAATCTACAACAGAATGAAAGCGTTTCGACTTAGTATCACTTATGATTTTAGCTCCGATGTTGATTAAGATTTCATAACCGAGCTGATATTTGGAATATTGAGCGGCATTTTTCACTTTGTAACTTCCGTATTGAAGCAGGTTAAGGTTTCCGAGAATCATTTATTTGATAGTTTAACAATTCAAATTGCACAGTAAAGCGAAAATGTTTATCTTAGTCATATATCTCACAGAAAGACCTTAGCAGTTTCTAAAGTGTAAACTGTAGAATTAACTTGACTGTTCAAGATTTTGAGTTCTAAAATTTGCTTTTGGTTGCACTGAACGACTGAAAAATTGGATTTTCTTTTTTCCGCTTTCTGTCCAAACATGGATTTTAAATAGCGTATAAACAAAACAAAATAAATTCTCATCAACTTTTGATTGAGCGGTAAATTGAGATAAAGGATGCGTTTGCGAGGTCATTTGTAATGTAACGGGTGGTATTAACGATTCGTAAATTTCTATGGATCATTATTTGTCTCCGGTTTTAGCAGGATCTCTGTAAGAGTCAACCAAATGGTTTCAGCATCGGCCTATAAAGCGAATTCTTATCCAAAGGTTTATAAAAGAGCCACTGTATTACAAGAAAAAAGGCCATTGTGAAATATTTACCAATAAGACCTGATGCCCATAATAGTCCCGATAGGCTTTATTTCACTACGCTTGACTTGAACATTTCTCCAAAAGTCTTTATCTTCTCTACTATATAGTTTCTGTAATTGTGCGCTTGTGTCTGCAGATTCTCATTAATAACAACGATCTCAAATGACATTCTTATCAGTCTCTTGCACTGGTTTTCATCTTCTATCAGATACCCTTGAACCCATGCATCCGATTCCGATTGAGCGATCAATTGGGGAAAATTTACAATATCTGCTAGCATTGACTTCCGTTCGGTTTAATTGTTTGTCCATTTTTAATTAATAGATTTTAGGCGACGAGGATGAAAAACGTTCATTTTCCTAACACAATGCCAGGTTAGTGCCAAGTCGTCTGTAGGCAACTGAAGAAAAACCTACGTCGACGATGCAATGAGTGTATGAATTGTTTGACATTGTATAAGGACGCAGTGCTTGCGCGCGTTTTTCGGGGGCCATAGAAAATAGTCACTTATTAAACTGAGAGGAGGGAAGCTGATTGGCTGTCGGGATACTGTGTGTGTGCCTGCGTCTGAAATAGAGGCATAAGAATTAATGGTTTCCTTTCACTCACACCTACATGTGCGAGTTCGCATAACATCTGGTCTACGCCCACCGGAAAATTTGAAATGCACGATAATTGATGGGACATTCTCGTTCATTGCTTCAAATGCGTATATACGTATGTTATGATAAAAAGTAAATGTTCCGATAGTACGGAAATGAAGTACGTTTCGTAGGAGGTCCTTTTGACAATTCTTGAAATAATCCTAGGTTTAATTTTGCGGCACCAGTTTACAGTAGATTTGCCTTGTGAGTTATATCGGAGGTGCAGAGAAAATGCACTCTTTATGTACATTACAAAATAATTCTGCTTCGTTTCAATTTGAGTGAGATGGCCACGGTTAGACAAGATGAGATTAAAATCAATAAATGAAATGGAACTTTCAAAATGTGGACAAATGGCATCACACTACAGGTTGACCTATGCATGATCAACAATAGTTCACTCCATCTTAACACGGAATAAAAACGGTGATTGTACTCGCTGTTAATAAATATGTCCTAAAAGCAATCTTTCACATATTGCAAGTGAATATAGACAATTATCTGAAAACATATCAAGCGCAATATTCTAGGACTTGCCGAGTGTTTAAGAATAATAAATATTTGACACGCAAAGTGTGAGGAATAAGGTTCTTATTCGTGGAACTTCGTTTCTGGTATAAGGATCTAATACTCGGTAGTAGTAATAGTAGATTTATTGTTAGTAATGATTGAGAAACCCTAACTGATAATATTTTCAAGTCTACTCCATACACACGTTATGTGGACGATATTTTTATTCTTACAGATGACGGACATTTTAAAATACTTATACAATATTTTAACTCAGTTCATTCAAATTATTCTGTATAACATGAAGTAGAAATCAACAACATTGGGGTTTATAGACAATAAAGTTGAGGCGAATAAATGGGATAGTAAAATGCTTAGTTTACCAAAAGCGACGCAGACTGGTCAATAACTACAGTTTTCCAGTTTTTTCTCTTGACTTACAAACGTGGGATTGTGAAAACCCTATTTCATCGAGCGAGAATCATATATAGATGAACTGAGTGGAGAAGAGGATTTTCTTAAGAGAACCTTGCTAGACAATGGTTACCCAGAAACGTTTATAAATATTCACAGTGGACCATTCCTAAAAGATGACCCAATCAAAACATTTAGCAAAAAAGCTATCTACTCAAGGCTTGCGTTCAAAGGTGATCACATTTATAACATGATGCGCTGTATTCTATGTCAGCTCTAGATCACACATTCTCAGCTGCTGAACTCAGACCCATAAGATTCTTCTCGTGGAGTTAAATTGGACAGACACAAACATGTCTTGCAAACCGGTCCCGTTGGATAGCTATATATCAGTTCATCTGCAGTTGCGGTGACACAGATATAGGCAGAAACAACCGTTTGTTATTACAAAGAATGGTCGAACACATTTTAAAGTTGTTGGTGAAATGGATAACAGAACCGATAACCGGTAGTCAAGTGATCACACCACGTCCAGTGTTATCTTCTGCAAAACGTCTCATGACAACTAGACCTCAATTCGTCTTTCCACCTAGTATTACGTAATCGAAATGGTAAGCCTTTGGCAATTAGTGATTTGGTGCTTATTCAATTACATCACTCTAAGTTATGTACCCCAAAGGTTTGATATAATCATTCCACTTAACGTGGAGTTCAGCTTCTATTTCTATGCTTAGTAATCTTTTTATGCTTGTACACGTTCATTGAACATAACTGAGCAGACCAGTGTGCTATATATGCGCCTCTTTATTTTAGATCAGCTATTGAGAAGATTGAGCGGAACGTTAACATTTCGCGACATTTTTCTTCTTTCTGTATTGATGAAATGGTTAAACGTGAATCAATGCTTCAAGTTATAGTACTGACTAAAACAAATCACAGAGGCGTCAATTTCCTAAAGCTTACACATACTATAGGACTAAATCAAAATAAATTAATGTGAATCTCAATACCATCCCGACTGAAGTAATCCACTAAATTTATATCAATATAGTTACTTAATTTTAAATACATGGGTAACGGGTTGAACTCTATGACTTTATGATAAGGTTCCATTCATAAGCGGTATGATTCTCCACCACTTTTACCGCAGTTTGAACGTTGAGAAAAGTGTTTCCATCGTATAATGCTGGCGAAAAAATTAAGCAAGCTCTCGGGCATTAATTGACATTTATTATTCAGAAAATGCATGAAATTACATTTTTTGTAATCGATAGTTCATCCGTTTGATTACTTTGGGGACACTTATCACAATGCGTGTGATGCCATTATTGAGAGCTTATTTGAATACAGTTCTGCTTGAAAAAGAGATGACTTTTGCCCATGTTTTTCAAAGGCCATCATCATAATCTATGCGCGGCAAATTCAGATTCATACTTTTTGTCTGGAGAAGGCATAAAATGATTCTGTCTGACGGAGCTATTTATACTTTATCAGTATAACGACGTTCATCTAATACTAATAATAATAATTAATGCAGTTATTGCAAAAAAGTTTTGATTTCCCCTTCGTAAATGATCATCACCAGAAAGAAAACGTGGCAGTTCTGGCTCTTTTTTGTTGAGAAATGATTGAAGTCATTTTTTTGTTCCCATTTCTCCGAAACTAAATAATCACGGATGTTACTGGTCAAACACGACGGGCGTTTTTCTAACAGCCTTTGTCTTTTCGAAACGGTTCAACCGTGAGCGATTAGAAGGAACAGTGCACAAACCCTATCGAAAGCCACTCATGGCTGTACATATCTACGCACAAATGCAATCGATGGGAAACAGCGTTGTGAACGGAGGGAGCATCTGTAGAAGCTGCATAAGGACCAAAATGCATACACAATGCGTACAATGGATACAACGTCGACATCGCTATGCATGAGTTTAAGCTTATCACCGAACAGGTGTTTGGTTATCAGCACTAGCCCCATGGACCGATGTGCCTGTTGCAGAGAGCACCGAAAACAGTAGAATGGTCTATTTGTGTGTACCAAATGCAGGTGCTTCTGCGCGGTCAGTCGTTTATGTACCACAGAGACCATCGGTAGGAGACTATCAGGTAGGAGAAGCACATAAACAATGGGTAACAATAATTGGTTCTCTAATGAGTGTAACGGGATGAACTGTGAGTTGGTAAAATGCGACTAGTCTGTTTGTCGTGCTCATGCAAGGGTAACAAACTGGTGTTCAGCTAAACCTTACACCGCTTCGTTAAACCCGACAACATGCAGATATTCACTTGGTTCATTGTATTTGATGGAGCAAAATTCTAGTTTGGAAGAACTCAGATAAAAAGTACAGCAAATGACAAAATCTTAGTGTTACATCAGATGCAAATTTCGTTTATTTAGCCAACGATTCTCAAAAGTTTCACCTAAGCAGCGGTTTCATTCACTTTTGTTCTTTGACAAATCTTCCAACAACAACAACAACAACAATAACAACAACAACAAAAGCAACAACCGACGAGAGGACAAAATAAATCTTATATATTTTACACAAATTGTTGTACTTACGAGTCATTGTTTAATAACTTAATTACCGAGTGCATCAACATTTTATAAACAATATAGAATGTTGGACCGTTATTAAAGCATACTCATGATGAGTTTGCTTCCTTTTTTATGATAAGTTAAAGTTGATTATGATTGAACGGGGATAAAAAATCTTGATTTAAATATGAAAAAAACAGACATGCTGAAATGAGCAACATTATTTCAGGTCAATGAGACTTACTCGTACATCCTCGAAATTGGTGAACAGACAGCCGGCTGTCTGCTTGGACGCACTGGTCGCTTTTCGTAGATCACTCATGCTTAGCTGGTAACCTTGATAGAATCTGAAACACGTGTGACATGGGCAAGGTTGAAACAAAAGATTACATTTGTAGTGTAATGAAGCGGTTCAATTTAAACATATACAAACTGGATAAGTAGTAAAATAGCGGCTAGGCAGCTTTCTATGGCCACTGGCTCAACACGAATTGGAATATTAGTATTACCGTTGGCAACAACAACAAACTTTCGAGTGTGACGGACGCACACACATAACTTAAAAAGTCCGACTCAGTCACCGTGGACTGTAGGCTGGCTCAACCAAGGTTTGGCAAAATAATGAAACCTTGGATGTGAAATACGATAACTCATAATCATCTGCATTGATATCTACAAAGTACTGCTCAGAATAATACCGGATTGAACAAAGTCGGGTGCGACAGGAAATATAACAATAAACTACAATGGACTCTATGGGGACGGTAAATCGCTTCCACAAAGATTTGTGGTTCTCAGATGTGCAGAACATACAACACCGATTTCCAGTTGAACGGAAACTGAGATGCCAAATAATTCGATGAATACTAAACTTTTGTCTCAAGGCGGTGTTCAGGTCGATCATTTAAACTTATTGACAATATTTACGAACTCAGTTGAATTATTGATGTAAACCACCCATCATAATTCCAAAAGAAAATATTTGTCTATTCGATGATATTTGTGTATCCATGTTCAACTTTCTGCAGAGCTTGGAAGACCAAGTATTTCGTATATAAGATATAGGAACTTCAGGTTATCTTACAACTAGCACAAGGAGCATCAAATCCAATGCATTATTTTCAAAAAATGGCTGAAGACAGCTTTGAGTTGATCTGTCGTTTTCTTCTTGACGCATAGGCGGCTTCTGCATAATACTTTTTACGAATGGCTTAAAGAGTCAATAATTTTATTTTAATTCATTGCATTGTTATTCGAAGCATCGTTTCGATGGAGTTACTTAAATCGGAAATCTACTCGACAAATGGAGGTGATCCTCTCCATTATCAAGCAACGCTCTGAATATGGTTAACTTCATCTAAACATTAGTGAGCTTGATTCTTCAAACATCCCTACAAATACTACTTCTGTGTATAAACACCCAAGCCGCAGAATCCTGTCCATCGGTTAAATTACAGAGTTTATATTGGTGATCACAAATGACGGGCTCTAACCTGTATGATACTGTATACAGTGAAGGTTGAAGGACTAGAATGAACCGATGTTCAACATTCTGTTTACTATCTGCAGTGAATGCAAATTAGGTAACTGGGCGGTTGTTAAGTGAAAGCAAACTTGGAGACCAATTTATCCAAATGTGGTTAATTAATTAGTTCTTCGTGAGCACCACTTTATCGCACATTTTACTCAATAAACATGCACATGATCTAAACACTAAAACAATCAGTTTTGCACATTCTTGAAAGACAAGGATAACTCAGGCGAACCTTATACAAGAATCATTGGCGAAAAGTTTACGCCGGAGGGGAACACAGACACAACAAATGTAGGGCTTACCGAAGATGCATAAGGAAGGCATTCCATTACGACCCATCCTAAGAATGATTAATTCATCGCAACATGCATTATCAAAATGGTTAGCTAAAGTTCTGATACCGGTGCGAGAGTCAATTGTTCGGAGTAATGTCAAGGATAGTTTTGAGATATGTGTAAACACTTGACCCACAGAAATATTAAAAAAGACAGATGTTTATAATGAATGTCAACTGTCTATTTACAAATGTTACGCTACACAAAACCATCGGGATTATTTGCCAGGTAATTGAGGAAAAGAATTTGTAAATGGGATTGCCTATCAGTGAGCTATCACTACTTCTACTCCTTTGCACATCAAACGTTAGGTTTTCGTTACTCGGACAAGGATATCGACAAATAGATGGGGTGGCCATGGACAGTCCGCAGCGACCGATTCTTGCGGATATTTTTCTTGGCCACATAGAAAAAGAGGATATCTCAAAATCAGATATATACTGTTGCTGTTGATGACATCTCCGTCATAAGCAACATCAAAGAGGACGGAGAAAACCTATTTTATCGACTCAATGAAATTCACCGGAACATTCAGCTTACTCGTGGTCTGGGCAATACTTGCATTTCACGAGCTTCGCTCCCATGCAATAAAAAAGGTCTCGTCCGCAAAATATTTCATCGAGCTCGTGAAATATGCACAGAGGCCTCCCAAAATGATGAAAGCAATCTCCTAAAAGAAGTACTACAAGCAAATAGACATCCAGGTGCATTCGTCGCTAACCATAATAAAGAAGCATCAAAAATGGAAAACCCAGTAACTGTCCCCAAAGTGAAAACCTTTTTGAAGTTGGCATACAACGACGATGACGTGAGTGAACCGTACAGCAAGTGGTTGAACTCTGCCGTCAAGCGGGTTTATTACGCAATCGACCCAGTCATTGTCTTCACCTCCACCTGGATACCATTGCCCTCCTCCGCCAAATCACATTGTATTTCCCAATTCAAGTGTGGATGCTCGGCTATCTACAAAAGCGGGACAGAGAGACAGTTACGTCACCGAATGGTCGAACACATCTCGGTGTGGCTTTGGAGAGCGATGGACGACACGTTTGTGCCCGTCGAGTCATCAAATGATCAGAAAAGACTTAGATCTTCGATAATACGACACTTATTCGAGTAACAACATTTTGTCACTCCAAAACACGCATTCCAGGTTATCTACAACACAACAAAGAAAGTTTCAAATCATAAAATAATCCCATAGACAATGTAGAAAATGGTATTTGCGAAGAAATTTCTTTTTCGATCTATCGCATCAGGCGTTTATATATATGAGGTGATCTTAGTATAGATGTCTGATTGGTGGATTAGAGCTCAGTTAGTAACGATGACAGGGGTGAGCAAACACAACAAACGAATATGACAAGGTCAGCGATAGTAGTGGTGAGGGTTATAAGACAAACGTCAAAATGAAAACATTAGAGAGATGGGCAGATTAAAATGAAGGTTTGGAGCTAAGAGGAGAGAGCGTAATGAAGCTACATTATCGTTACTAACTGAGTTTTAATCGGCCAATCAGACATCTAAGATCTAAGATTAACTTACATGAATAAAGGCCTGATGCGATAGATCGGAAAGAAATTTCTTTGCAAACACAAAGTTACTAAAAGTTGCCGAGGCTCTAGACATTCATACTCTCAAACACTATCTATGCAAACAACGTGAATGGTTAGTCACATTAGCTTAACCTTGGTGATTGACCTCCTACCATCTCTCGTCCTGTGTCGTGTTGCCCGTTACGATTTGCAGTCTTGTCTTTCTGTCGCAGTTATTACCTCACCGACTATAAAAAAATCACTTTGACTGCAGTATGCACGTGTACAGATGCAGCAAAGTGACCATGAGTAGATTGAGCAAACCCATATTTCTGACTTCTTCGTTCAAATATGCATTTTGTTTCCAGACTGAAACTCCAAATTTAGTGAGATTTGTTCTGTTGGAGGTTGGCGTTTGCGTAAGTTAATACTCTCAATTATTCGATCATCTTTTGACCCTTACGCCAAAACGAATTGCGCAACTTAATTGCTCTAATTGCTGTGGTAGTCTAATTATATAAATAAATAAATAGAAAAATGAATAAATGTCTATCTAGGGAGACCGTACCCATGAAGTACTGAGGAAAGCGTCAGCCTATCTTGCGTTAGTGATAACTGTTATTGGAATTATGTCACTGGGTAGGACAATAAAATCAATTTACAACAAACGTGATTACGTCTTCTGGACGAGTCTGATTAGGTGCCCAATTTGCTGTTTCACCTGACTAACCTGATTTATGGGAGGAATTATAAATTCTGTATAGCGAGCACCCTCAGTTAAACCTTTTGTTGCTCGATGCCAGGAATTTTGTTTACTGTATTTCACTCTAAGCAAATCCAGATCAAGACGAATGAGCGTGCACAGCCGTCATGCGTTTTCGTGGGTGTCGAAAGTGGTGAGATTGTAAAGTGCTGATAACAGCATCCGCTACCCACATCCGATGGACAACTGAACCTTACAGTTGAAAATAATTAATAAGGTTAGTGGTGTGTACTCTTTATGCTTTTACGTGGACCGTCTAAGTCAGCTTTAGGAAATCAATCTTAACCGTCCTTCCCTTTTACAGTTTGATGGTTTCTTCGTTCACATGCTATTCACATAGTGGATACGATTCCAATGAGTCACGATGTCGAACACAATACGAGTGCATTCTAGATTTGAAGTTGGTTTTCACTATTTCGACACTGCTTCAGCTGAAATCACTTCAATAAAATACAAGACCTGGTTGGATCTCATCAGCATCGCTCACGCCTCATTAACATGACGAAATCATCATCAAAACAAATCAAATCATTCATTTCTCTCATGAAACAAAAATCAGATTATGGAAGTTTCCAAGCAAGTCCTATCCCTGGAGGCTAGTGCTGAGCTGAGCGAGGACTGATACTCACAACGACCTCGAATATACGGATTGTGATATATCGTGTAAATCCTAAATGGGAAACAGTTTGCTCAGCTACCCGGTTGCTGAGTGGGCAGTATGCTAGCCTTCTATCTGTGAGGTCCCGGGTTCGAGCCTTAGTTGGGTCGATGGATTTGCACTGCTAATGAGACGCTACCAGGTCAAAACAGCTGTCCATTGCTTCCCAGCTTTTCTGCTCACGCCTCATTTACACGACGAATTCATCTTCAAAATACAAGACCATAAAATGTAACGATCTAATGATTATTAAGAAGCATCTTTTACTCTTCAGTTTTCTGTATTGAAATAGTTGCGGATGTTACTATCGTCCGAGGGTACTGTGTAAAGATTAACGTTGCGTCCTACTGTCATTTCTGGTAATAGATTATTGAAATGAATTTCAATACTGTCCAAAAAACTGGTAGCATGGATTCGGTAGAACTCATAATTATTTCAGGAAATGGGCTCCGTATGGGTAGATTTTATTTGTTTTATTCTGAAATTATAGTAACATCTAAGAATGAAAAATTTTTCTCATTTCCTTCTTTCCGTTCATATGTAACTCTAGTCCCGAACGTTTTAGAACGCTGCCGGAGTATGAATCGATTCTGTTTTGAATTTTATGGAAACGGCGGAGTACGTTAAGATTACAGTCTGGTCGAAATGGATTGAACTTAAGAAAATTAAGCAATTAAAGTAATTGCTAGCTTCCTTTTCACAGGTTACTTGCCATCAGTTCTCACTTGTTCTAAATGCACTTGAACCGTTTTCTACTTACGTTTGATCGCCTTTGGACAAGTTAAATTATCGAAGTGTGAATAATTGGGTTAGAGTGTCTGAAAGCGGATGCTTTGATGGAACATTGGTCGGGAGATTTCTGTTTGAGCGGTTCTCGTTCTTTGTTTTTACATTTATCATCTATCGTCATAAGTCAATTCAGATTAACCGACGTGAAATGTTCTATAGAACGATGCAGATCACAGGATCTCTATAACACCTTTGTCGGTCTTGTTCCGTTTGTACTTTACGATCGTCCGTGAGACTCATTTGGAATTCCCCCCACAACTGAACTGAATACTCCCGGACAACATATGAACTGATGTGTATTTCGTCCGGACACGCTTGGTTTGTCACAGAGTACGAAGTTCATTTATAGGGAATATAGAGTGTGATGCTCAGATATGTATCAAACAGAGAAAGCACAAATTAAAAGAACAGAATCGTAAACATTTAGGCTTAATGAAAACAGAAGAACAAAAGACAAAACGTGAAGTTCTATATTTTACCCATCATTGGATGGCCATTTGGAAGTCTTTAAATGCTTACCAGAATGGTTGGTTGGAATAAATCAAAAACGTTTTCTTCACACCACAGAAAGGATTTCCAGAAAATTTAACACTTAAAACCTCGTGCAACTGAGAAATAGAGGTTGTAAATTTAAACTAATATCAGTTCAAGAATGGAACAATGAATATTCAATTCTTTTAGGATAAAAAATCTAACAGTTTCATTTACATCCCAAATTTTATTATCTTACCTTTCCTTGGTGCGGTTTGTGAGCTGTATTACAACCATTCACTTTGATTTACGGTAAACTTATTCTAGTTTTCACAAAATTTGCACCATTCGCCTATTACTAAATCAACAGAGAGCGAAATACATCTATCAGAGCGAAATCATTTTTCAATAAAATGCACCAAATAAGATGTTTTAATAAGAATGACAAGTAATGTTTGGGGAGTGCATTCAAAAGAGTGGTGGTTAGGAAAGTATATCGGACGTTTCATGCATACCTGGTTATAACTGAAAAAATACTGAGTACTTAGCTCAATAGAACAAGAGATATTTGTTGCTTTGTGCACGCTAAGCGTTTCGCTTAATTTAAAGGAGAATTGCTTTCAAAGTTCTAGACTATTTCATTTACACGCAAACACAATAAGAAGGTACAAAACAGTTCAAAGGAAAACAATATTAATTTTAAATTGATAAATTTTCTAAGGAAATTCTTCGAGTTTCACCATAATCTCTGGTTGTGAGGATGAAAGATCACATGGAGTCCAGAATAAGAAAATAAGCCGTATTGGACTTATTAATCAAACCCTTACGAACGTTAATCAAAAATCTAAAAATGAAATCATGTAAAACAATGTGTTTCCTTTGAATCTACAAACTTTTTATCCATTTAAATGCTTGTGTCCCATTAAACAGGAATCCGATACAATATAATTCCAACGATAATTCTGAGGACTACAACAGTACATGAAAAGATCATTTATGAGTTTTTGAATTGTGAAATGTTCAATAGTTTCGATGGGTTACAACCTTCTCACGGATGCCTCTTAGTTCTTTCCTTATAGCTTCTTCTACTAGCTGAGCTACAAGGTCACACCGATGGCGCCGATCGTTTCAAATTTCAAATTCAAATCCGCCTACAATGGCTTTAGAAGTTCATGTGGTGGATTCCGGAGGGTTCCAAGGATATTCCATCTTGGAAGTCAGCCTTCATGCTGTCTGGTGGTTTTTGTATCTCATTAAGTTAGATGAGTGTTGCAAATGTGAAAAAATCAGTGCTATCGGTGTAGCCTCATAGCTCAACTGGTACGGAATGCGTTCCACAAAGGCGTAATCGATATCGATGTCTCAGTTGGCATCCCACCGGGTTAGTGCTGAATGTATTACATTTAAACTGTTTATTGAAACTATTTTTCTGTTTTTCTTTTATAATTTACAGGCGTGTATTCAATGTTGGCTGAAAACAGATAACACAAGGTGTGACTAATGTCAACGTCCACACATTTCAAAATATTTATATAATAATCCTTTTTGCACATTGATTGCTTTTCTCTGTCCAGTTGTTAGAACCACATTCCTTTAGAGTTGTCGACAATTGCTTCTCTGGGGCCAACTAGTCATAGAAATAAATACTAAACAAACCTTTTACTATTCGGATTAATTTTAAACAAAATACTAAAGACAACATTCCGATGTCATCTCTATGCGGTAAGTTGTATAATAAAATAACTAACGAACAATTTCTTTGAATAACGACAGTTACTTCAGTCATTAATTCCGTTTTATGTCCACCTCGATAGCTACAATTTGTCATCATCATTTTTCATTAACAAATATGCTTAAATTTAGACACACGGTTCAATTATAATCAGCGTTGATGACCATCAAATTTTTTATACACATATCATCGAAAAACATTTTATATAGCCTAAGCAGCCTACTTTAAGTTCACATTCACAGAAAAATCATTTAAGCAGATTTGATCGCGCTTATACCAAATGTTTCTGTCCCAATTGAAATAAACGTTTATCAAAATCAACCAAAATCACTGAACCGAAACACAAATCATAATTTCTACAGCAACTTAATTTTGTAAGCATACTACCTGATGACAGAGGTGATCAAACTAAAAAGAATTCAGATAGAAACTATCACATTTTACAAACTAAAAAGCTCAGTGCTCCGAAGGTTCATCTGGTGTATGTGCTAAGCTACAGAGAATCCTAATACTAAAAATAAAAATATATTTACACCCCTATATATATATAATTTTGTTTCGTACTTTCCTATTCAATATTTGCTATGAAAATATTTGTAACGAAAATCATTCCTTTGGATACCTTATTGGTCAGTAAACACATTGTGTGAAATCGGATTTTCGGACATTTTCTGAGTAAATATTGATATGAAAAAATACAATGCAAAACGAATAGGATTCTTTTAAACTATGCTACCAAACATTGCTATTTTAGTGTTTGTTTTAGCTGAAAAAATGAAAAAGAAATTAACAATAATTTTTCTAGAAAAAGTAGATCATAAAACCGAAGAACCTCCAGATAAATGTTTTAAACGCGATAATGAAAGTAATAGTTGCATATGATTTCCTTCATTTATGTTATTCTCACATGGTTGGGTCATTGTGAAATACGCGGATAATATAAAGCATTTTTGTCCCAGTAAAGTGTTTTTTGGTAGAATGTATTTGTTTCTTTTATTAGGTCAAATGTAACCTAGAACCTATTCAGAGTCGTTTGAAAATTGGTTGATTTTTCGGATATTTCTGTAAAGTAATTTTTTGGAACATCATGGATATACATTGTACTTCAGTAACAATGTAGTTGGAATCTTGTTATCTATATCACTTTCAGCACTGTCCAATTCACCAAAATCATAATCATTATCCGAGTCATTGTCTTCATCATCACCTCAGTAGTCGTTATCCTTTTCTTTATTAGGCATTCTGCACTTACATTGTGGAGTGCGATGTGGACCTGAATGAAATCTGTTTTGTTTGCCAAACACTGAGTAATCCTAAGTAACTAAACCTTGGCCATATATTTCACCTAAGGTAGCTTAGCTCTTACTGCTTTTTAGTTGTCAGGATATAATTTACACATTCTGTTGTGCGATTCAATAACAATGTTCGTTATCACTGAACTTGTCTCGCAGTTAACTGATACAATGGATAAACTAGTAACGTATGCACAAACAACGAAATGTTCTGGACAATGTCCTAATTAAAAGAATTTTGATGTGACAAAGCGCAGGCAACCGCACGCAATTGCTCGCAACAATCGTCGGGTTATTGCAGTGCACGAAAGAACAAATTGCGTTCACTGGTAATCTTAGGCTAATGCCTTGTTTTTATGCACCAGAATACCATATTCGAAGATTTGTATTATAAGATTCCAAAATGTGTGCTGATACAAAAGTTGATCATTACTGGTGCATCTGAATGAATGTCTTGGTAAGCTCTAATTGAACAAATTTGAAAGCTGACCCCACCTTATTGGTCACGTCACAAATTTACGTCAGGCACGAAAATATTTAGTGTAACTTTTAGTAACAACATAAAACGTTCATTGATCCATTTACAGAATTAATTGTGAAAAATGCAGCTGGAAGCTGCTGCTATAAGAAAACGATCTCTCTTCACGGTGAGCAACAATCTAAGTCAAAAGTCACATTGATTATTTTTGACTTCTCGCTTTCGGTTTTTGTCCGCCAAAATTGGAATCAGTATCTGGTCTCTATTCTTCAACATTTTGAAAAACTGCTGTTAACGTAGTGGATATCACCATGGTATTTAATTAAGCGAAGAAAAAGAGTTTGAGCCACATCCCATGGGCAGCATAAATGGAATTGTTTGAACAAAAATAAAAATAAATTTTAGCTTGTTTCACTGATACTGTTGCTTTTCTTATCCAAAATATCATTTTAACCCAAAGTGCATCAGTCTTTTAAAAACGGCTTTGAATTCACAGCGGCGAAATTAAGTGAATCATTCTCTCCGTCATATTATTTATCTGATCCCTTGGAGAGAATGTTAAGTATTTCTATGATAATAATTGCTTAATTGGGGAAACGCTCCGGCTACTTGTCAACCAAATGAAGAATCTGGGCACAATAGTTTAATGTTTGTAAATATGCATTCCTTCCAGGCGTTCCCGTTAAACACCATGCAGATATAATTTATTCGGACTTAGTCTCCAATTCTTAAGTGCGTGGGTGTGTTTGGGTAAAGAAATAATTTGAATACACCGGCAACACCTTTCGTTGGTATTTTGGAAATTTGGTTGAATCTGTATGATATTATTTCAGTTGATACCGTTGAAAACTGACGATACTTATCTGTTTCATTTCTCTCTTGTTCTGTGAAGCTTGTCAGATAAAAAGTAGTTTTCAGAAAGAAAAACAATGTTGTTCGTGTTTGTACTGACGTTGTCCTTACTTGGTTATTCGCCACTCAATTATCACACATACCTGGAGGCATCAGTTCCATCCAAGTGTTCATTCGAGCCAGCAGAACTTTTCAGTGGATCCTTAGACTGACTTTGTGTTAGTGGTTGCTTCATCTCACAACCTGCAAGCATTTTAGAGAGTCGGTGACATTCGGAAAGGTCAATTCTATCCAGAGTTGCGTGATTGACCAAAGTGAAAGGCATTCGGTATATAATCGGTTAGACCAATTTGCCTAACCTCCGGGGAAATCTGTGAGCACAGTTTACATTAACTCCAAAATCTTCCGCCAAATTTGAGAGTAGATAATTTTTTATACAGATGAGAAGCATCATTTTGTCCAAACACAGATAGGTTTTCCAACAAAGTTCAGCTCAATCACCTGTGTTTGGTAGGGAAATTTCCTTGAATAGCACAACTTTGTTTCCGTGTAATTCCCCACATAACCTAGCAAATGATGATTCACATTAAAGCAATGATACAAACAAATACGTGTAGTACGCGAGCTGTACAAGCTACCGTTCTCAGTTTCAACCGAATACACAACGAACTCAACGCACCAATCCGATCGGCCGATTTCATCGAACCAAGGATGAGAGAACCTCGGTAGATCGGATTGGTCAATAACGCGAATAAATGGAGTATGCAACTGTGTGCCACATTTATTTTCTTACGCCTCTAACAGCCGGCAGTTTATTAGTGAAACGTAGGGATAAATTGGTTAAATATGTTACAAAATGATACTTTCGAAAATGAAGCAATAACAAAATATCGTTTTATAATATAACATACAATGAAATGTTTCAGTCCATCCGCAGCTGCACGAGGAAATAAAACTCACTTTTATTTTTCTGGTTTGTTAAATGTGTGTGAATGTTACTTATTTGGCGGTAACTTAATAAAAGTGAATCAAGTGGTATCAGTGTAAAACTCATCGTTTAATTAGAGTTTACGTTATTTCTACATTGGAAAAATGTTTTCAGTTGTGCACGAATTCTGAAACTCCCTGAGTCCTTTCTGGCTAAACTTTTTTATTAAGGAATCTGTTTTGAGAAATTTAGTGGTCCCGATGCAACATCATTTGAAATGCATTCTGCAGTTATCTTGATCTATTTGATCTGAAACGATGTTGTGATGAGGTAACAAATGAATGTATGAAAACAATATCATAAATATTTTATGAGAAATTAAATGTCAACAACTTAGGGATTAGTAGATTATTAATAAGAAACGATAGCATGCATTAGAATCATTTGAATGTTTGATGGTTTATTAACTGTGATAGCAGAAGAGATGGCTTGTACTTCTTTGAAGGTAGCACGACTGTTAGCAACGATATAAGAGAGAGTGTAAAAACGCATTACGTTAGCCATCTGATTTTGTCGGTCATTCATTTAATGAAGGTAAGCGCGCATTAAAATCAACTGCCTATGAAGGAATGAGATGTCTATTCATTATATTTATTTTTTCTGCTTAGCTGTTGCAAGAGAAGTAAATTTGGTTATCAATTTCAAAGGAATAGATTTAAGTAAATCTGATGTCAGTGATGACATTTATCATGTCTGCCGCATACAAAACAACTTACATAGTGTGGCGTAGACATGAAGTATACACGTTCTTGGAATACTATCTTGTAAGCAAGTAACTCGTACATAGAGTCATTTGCTTTCCATTTAGGAGTATTCACAAATAATTATAACCAATTCATTGATAAACTCAAAAGGAAATCAGTTGTGTTGGTCGTATAAATATATGCGTTTGTAAATCAAAACGAGAAGACATCGAGCCAAAACGTGGATTTCGAAATACCGTATGCAATGCACTACTCATACAAAATATTTCTTCACAAGCCCATATTATGTGTCACCTATAATTCATTCTATTATTTTGGCCCACTGATGTTTATATTTTGAAGCTTTTAACTCAAAAGCTTGTACGGTTGAGTAAAAGTTTGAATTATGGCAAGTGGTCAGAGACTATTGCATGGGTATAAACAATGGAAAACAAAAAAATAGAAAGTAAAAAAAGAAAATTGTTTTTGCGACCAAAGGTTTTGTAAAGCTGGTTGGTGTCTTTCTCCCAGAATACAACAAGAGCGAACAAAGAATACCGGGGATATGTGGGAAGAGTAAGTCTTTTTCAGATTTTGTTTATAGATGTGAGTGAATTACTCACTAACCAGTTAGTATGTGCACTTAGTAAAAGGCCTGATTTCATACCGTTTATCGTCCTTGGTGAGAGAGCCACAAGTATTTGATGCTAGTGGTGTCTACATGTGTGACTAGACATGGATTGTGACTGTTAACCTGCGGCCTAACGAGCAGAAATCTTTTTCAAGCAACTGAAATAAAGATAGTGCTGTTATAAATAAAAACGGTAGGACAGGCTTGTGTAAACATGAAACGGTTACTGTTCATTTTACTCCAAGTTGTCTCGTTCTTCTATTGTGAAAGTATAATCAAAGTATTCTTACACATCTCTAATTGTGAAAAGACCAACGTAAAGCGATAATTAGTGTGAATACAGGAACTTGGCAGATGCCGAAAGCTTAATCCTTAGGAAACCGTCAGGATAGTGAGATTACGAGATGAAGACCGTGAACTCTAAGCGCTTTGAAAAGTCAAGATGAAGATGAAAATGATTTAAGTAGTTTAGAACACAACAACCGTACGTGAAGTCAATTTCACTGAGGTTTGGCGATATCGTATCAGCTCACCAACTTACTACCATTTTAAGTAGAACAATCTTAAATTCAAAAGGTGCAAAATTTTAACATGAAGTTAAAAAACAAATTGTTGAATGAAAACTAATTCATCTATGGTTAATTATGTGATAAAAGTTGCAGGTAAGTGCGTTATTGCAACAAAATGCTGTATCATTGAAAGAATAACCCAAAATAGTTATTCACAGTAAGAACTTCTATATTTGAAGTTGATAAATCAACAAAACATGTGTCTATTTAGGCGCACACGTATGTGCTCGTTTGTAGCACTTTGCTTTGAGTCTGAAGTTCCCTCACAACAAATCGCATTAGGTACGTAAGACAAAGACTCCGAGGTTTTTTCTTCTTAAATTTCTTTATTACTGATCGGTTAACATCACGTTAAAAAACCTAGCAAAGATAAAACAATTGCAAGATCTAATATGCTGATTCAAACTATCCGTTAGTTGTTCATTTTCTATAAAAGACTACATGAATGACATACACCTCGGTATTTGTTTAAGATATCACAGTCATCTCTATTCGTTGATTTTAATAAACAGAAAGTAATGAAATTTTAATTCACCGTTTTTGCTGTATCCCTCGGAAAGTTTTCTAAAACTGTTTCCCGAGGTAGGCAAAAGTGAATGTCGTATTACTGTAAACGTGCCTAGGAACTAGACATTTCTCCAATTCACAGACTTAAATCTTTCAGCGAAGGTGTTATAATCGTTTGAACAACCGTACCGCGTTCGCGGTCAACAAAAATACAAGATGATACGGTACAGACGTACATCCATTTTAGCTTTCAAATCTAAATTTAATCAAATATATCTTGATAGTATAATAGCAGTCAAAAGACCCACCTCTGTTAGCAATTGTGGTGTACCTTTTGCACCACATTTTATCGCAGTAGGTTTGATGTGCAAACCTATTTGGTTTATTTGCGGGGTTAACTGTACATACATTAATTTGCTACCCAACAGTGCAATTCAATTTAAAATAACGTTATTAACCATAATTTTTAAATAGATCAAATATTGTAGGTAGGACTATTTTTTCTCGTATACAACGTATTTTGTAGTCAATTTGCTAATAGAACAGTGAAGTTTAGTTATTAAGAACTTGTAAATGCATATCTAGTATATTTTCAAATGAACCGGTTAGTAATTATTTCATTTAATGCAACTAAGCTTTGCTACGTGATGGTGAACCTAAAAGAAATGAAAGATTTATACACTAATAATTTTTAGATAAATATTATTGAATAAATTTGTTCCAGATAATACTAGAAAATGTTTACTGATCAGCTTTATCTGCAAACTCCGAAAAGTCAAACGACGTCATGATATACTCAAAACATTCAGAGATTAGGGGCAAATTAGTAAAATAAGGCTATTTATTTATTTCGTTGTGTCTCATTTCCTTTACTGAGGACAAGCGAGTAGATGCAGTATATGTGGGTTCTTTTAGAAGGTTGACATCGACAGGTGGCATTATCTTTGAATTGTTTGGATGATTGCATTCAACATCACAATTTAAATATGATGTCTGCATATTTTGAAAGCAAACAACAGACGAAGTCAGAACGCGGATATGCTTTGTGACTTGACAACAATACTGGAAACAGTAAAAGGATTCGCGAATGTGACTTTTGGCTTGCAAGAGCAGATAGTAGTGGAGGTTTGAAACAAAGACACTTCGTTTGCGTCATGGATAAGCGTTTAACTGGGCGAAGTGTTTCTATGTAAAAAGAGTTGTAGAAGTGTTTGCACTGAACTCAGAAAAACACAAAATAATAAATAAATTCTCTTAACTCTGATCAAGTTTCCATATAGGCTGTACCCGAACAAATGGCTCTCAGATTGAACATGCAGAACATTTACTGAAATCACAGAAAACAAACTTATTTGAGGAAAAATTATAAAATATGATGAGCAACAAATAACCCCCCAAAATAAACAACTCATAACTTGCTTCGAAAAGTAATCATTGCAGGAAGAGCGCTTTCGTTTCCATCCTGCTCCCCAACCGATTTCATCTAAATGTTCATTCTTACTGTGATTTCGTGAAAACTTCAACCCATCAATGCGCAATCTGATGTAATCAGTTGAAATGCTTCAGAATTATTTGCTCCTAAATGACAGGAAGTAGCTGACAAATGGTTTCATAAAAAGCCCAGAAGCAGTGTGAAACAAAAAAAGTGGTTTTGTCTGCGGGATAGTGATTTTTCGTACCCCCTGTGACAGATGTCATGGAGATCTAATGTAACTGGGACAGCAACGGACTGACTGGCTGACTGAGCACTACCCGATTGCAGGTGTCTGCGTATTCCAAATTTTTCGTGCAACCACAAAACCAGAACGCAAGCATATTTATCAACTGCTACCGAAGTAAATACTACTACACCAAAAATGGTGACTGATGCTTTACGGCACGGTAAACTGTTACTGGGATAAAAAAGCACCCAATAAATGTATGCAACTCCTATTCCCTGTAGGTTTATCCCGCGAAATGAATGTATCAAAATATAATACTTGTGGTTATCACCCCACCCCACCCCCCAAAAAATAATTGGCAGTTTGTACCACAAGAAAGAACAGGTAGAAGAACATAGACAAAGACAGAAATTGTTAGTTGACTCTGTTACTGCCGAGCTACTCATAAGGAATCAACCCATTAATGAATAGCTTCTTTCAGTTAATCTCTTGAATTTACGATGAGGAATGCAATAATTCAAACGGCATATCAATTGATAGTGTGATGATTGTCACGATCAGTACGCGGTGCATTATAAATGTGCAAAATAAAACGTATTCTGGAAACTATCAAATCACTTTCCCTAACCTAATCCGATTTTGGTCCGGATTTATTGTGACTCAAAATACCTAAAGAGACATCGTTTCATCCGCTTCTCCGATGAAAACCGAATTAGTTCAAATTTTGAATCAATGCCCAAAAGCCGTGTCCTATTGATCGCCAATTTTTTCAGAAATATTTTATATATAACTTTAACGTATGATTATAATAAAAGACAACCAATACCTGACAGTAAGTGTATAATGTTCGTGTTACGTTGAGTTAATTGACTTTAAAAAACCGTGGGAAACCCTAAAGTTTCCAAAGTCCTCCGCTCATCCAACGTTTAATTTTCAGGAACCATTAAGGAGACATCAGAAGTTCCAAATTTTAACGAAGCGCTCTTGAACGGGAAGTAAAAGACTTGAGAACTTAGCAAAATAGATCTGTAGTAGTAATGTTAGCCGTGATAGAGTTCCGATTGGTAGCAGTAATTTTTGATAGAATACGGTTGAATATTCCAACTGGAGATTGATCAAACCAAGGTCGTGGGGTATAAAAATTACTTCAAGTTGTTCCTGAGTCCCAACAAAAAAATACTACGATAATCTTTGGAGATCGATTTTAAAACGAGAAATGTTGGTCAATATGTAAATAATGTTCTACCTTCAATTTTGGTTAACATCTACACCCACTATTATCCACTATTATCCATTATTATCGTGCATCACGCGAAATATTAAGGTAGATTGTCATCATGTTATAAATGCAGATGAATCTTTTGTGTTAATTTCTTTCTATTGAAAGCCTACTTTTTAACCATTACCAAAGTTAAATAATTCATTTGATTGAAGTTGCAAGTGGTCTCGTAGATCAATTTTTAGACCATCAGGATTCATGAATTACTGCACTTGGCATAGAACATTAAACAGTTATATCTGCCCCGGGGATTTAATAAGTCAGAAAGAACATCTTAGACTAATCTTCCTAATGGACCAGAGAAAGTTTCAATGCCTTCTTTGAACAACCTGGACCTTTTGCCGCTTTCGGTAACGTAACACCCGGAGAGAATAATGAAAACTTTGAGCGTGAAGGGACCAACCAAACCGTCGTTCCTTCGGAAGCGATTCAACACTTTGATTATTAATTCATTTCTTTTTCTGTTTTTTTGCAATTCTCTATAAATTGAATCAGTATGTTTCAAAAAATTTATGAACTCGTTACACAGAAATTCAGTCTGAATTAGAAAACCGTGTCCCGACCACCGAAAATTGAAATTCCAGGTTCCAGCTACTTATGAAGACGTTTGAGTAGTCTCTCGATCGACCGATGAATTTTACCCTGAAATTATTCTTCGATGAGATTTGAGAAAAAGGAAATGACCTTGAGAAAGTTTAAACATAAAAATAAATTCCCAAAATACAGTGGTTATGAACATTTTATTTACGTTTCATACAAAAAGAAGAGCATGTTATTATCGTGTCGGTTGTAGTTCCAGGCACCAATGCTGGATTACATCAAAATAAACCGTTCGCATACCGCGATCCATTGAGCACATATACATATCCGTTGTCCAGAACAAAGTGCAGTGCCCTGCGTCGATAGTTATTACAGTCGTGAGTGGCATACACGGTGAAAGTTATTTTTTTACAAACCTATGGTATTCATTATACGCAAAAGTCTCCTGTGATGATCTATTTGAAATTTCACTAAAATCGATTTACATAGTTGTGATGAAAATTTAATAATACAAAATTGCGGCATTATCAGATTTGCTATGTTATATGCAATACATGTTTTTGGTACACCAAATGTTACTGTGTTTGATTATGAACATATTGAATGGTGCTTTCATTCAAGGCTTGTGATAAATTGATCTGATGAAAATATTGCATACACAGCCAATATTTTCATATTGGTAGAAACTATCAACAAGCACCAAATATTTTTCGCCGGATGAGTTTAAGTTTCTTGGCCTTACATGCAGCAGGGACCTTTGGAGGATTTTCATTTGGTTTTGTGATTGATGCTGTTGTATACAGGGCAAACGAAGATCGAACTAAAACTTTAGTCAAGTTAAGTCAGTCAAGTCAGTAGTACCTTTATGCACCCGGATGGGTGTATTTTCAGCAATTATACCATATTTGTGGATTCAAATTTACAAAATGATTACATAATGAAACTTAAAGCAATGAGGTGTTTGTCAATGAAGCAAGCGGTTGTGCAATTCTGTTGAAATTTTGTCCTTGTCTATAAGTAGACGTGCTCGATATGGCAGAACAGAATTACGGTGAGCACAGGTACGTGCAAATAAAGATTTAAATCTTGAGCGTGTGAATGATGTGGATGCAGCTTTTGAAAATTCATTGTGTAATTGGTGGTGAGTGTCTGAGAGTATTTTGGCGACGAAATTTTCACATGCTTATAGGTGTCTATCAATGATATGTTCGGCGAGTTTATCCCTTACAATGCTACTACTTTTAGAGATGTGTTTCAGGGATCTCGCCAGTAAATAAGTCTTTCTTCAACATACCGGGAAAAATTACCGGAGAGCAATACAACCAGTGGGGTAGCACGCATGCATTCACAAATCTAACAATCAGCTTGTGGGGAACAGAAAGTAATCTCAGTCGGAGTGAGAAATATGAAGGCTTTCTAACTTTACAGAATGTGTTTTGAACGTGCTGTGACCACGATAAATTGTGTATTAGGGTGACGCTAAGTTATTTTACTATTTTTTGATTTCGGTAGGGGTTGTTGATTTGCGGAGAGGGTGGGGAACCTATCTGTAAGGGCTGAATATGGGACATCGACCAAGAGGGAAAACACAACATCCTGACATTTAGGGGCATTCAATGAGAGGGAGCGGGATAGGGACCAAGTGATAACGTCATTCAGCTTGCTTTGAATTTCGGAGGCCTCTTCTGGGGTGGATACTTTGCAACCTTAAACAACGTCATCAGCGGATTTACAGCCAATGAATGCAGAAGGAATGGGAAATTGTTTGACTTATATAGAAAACAAATATGGGGAAAATATTGCATCTTGCAGGACACCAGAAGATACTGGGCGAGTGGAGGACTTTTTGCCATTGAGTCATGTAAACTGCCTTCTATCTGTGAAATAATCATAGATCAGTCTGCTAATGTTTGAAT
>UZAN01039825.1:16081-28442 GCA_900618425.1 Echinostoma caproni | reverse complement strand
GTGACAGGTAAACGTTTCCAAGAAGGATGGAATGAAACCCACTCAAAAAACGGGGCTTACTTTCGATGACATGACAACTGATTTTAACCGTTGAATATTCGTAGATGACAGCGGTTGATTTACTCCAGTTTTCGCTGACGCAACTTGCAACACCTCCACCTCGTTTACGGACACTCGCGGGGCGGTCAACCCGATACAAGTTATATCCATCCACCTGCACAATTTCACTAGGGATTTATCCATGTAGCCATGATTCTTGAAGCGTAACAATTCCCAGCTTTTTGTATTCCTTTTTCCCTGTGATGTCTACTACCTCCTCGACTTTTCCCAACAAAGAACGAACATTGCTTGTTGAAATGAGAGGAATTTGCATTTGACTGGTGCTGCACTGTCTGCGAGCGACTTGCCAGCCTGCTCGATGCTTTCTCTTTCTGTCGCTTTGTGTTTTGATCATCTGCTTGAATTTATTTCTCACATTGTTGGAATATTTCACAAAAGATGCAGTTCGCGCGATAACACACAACGATTTCATGAACGTGCTCGTGTAGGATAGCATTTGGTGTCCTTGAATTGATAACAATGGGATTTGATGACAAATAAAGCCATTAAAGTGTATATATGATTTTCGAGATAAATGGCGCGGCCGAATTCAAAGGCCCCGCGAAGGCAAGATGGAACTATTTAAATGTTGTAAATTCCATCAATGGTGCGAATATATCACCATGCGCAAAACACGATTAACTCGATAAGGAAGTAATCTTTTTCAATTGCAATAAAGCATTTGCAAGTTTGCTCCGGAATGACAGAATGTTGTCAAAATTTGGAACACTGGGCCCTCATTTCACTTGTTAGGGTAAGTATCAAAAGACAGGGCCTTTCGACTGAAGTTTGAAAATCCCAGTCTGTATGGTTTAAGGTCAACATTCGTGTGCATTAAGGCTCCATTCTCAACAAGTTGCTATTTCTGACCTTAACGGATGATCTACCTTGAAAGCCCAGAAGCGTGTGCCTTGTTTTGGCTGACGAACGTGAGCTGTAAGGTATTAGTTGGCTGGATGAGAATAAGGTCATCATCCAGGATGACCTTCAAAACACAGACAACCAGTCGAAATGTTAAACGACTGTTGGTTATACCGTCAGATCTGCCTTCGTGTTGAATACAGAATTGTATTAGCTTTAGAGTGCCAGGGCCCTCATAGAAGAAAATGGAGCTTCAGATAATCGTCATCAGCGCTGTGTAAACTGTAAACTCAGCGACGAAAATGTTGGAGGGGTCTTTGTCAGAATTGTTTTCATCTAACTTGGAGAGCTATCAGGATGCTAATAAAGTTCTCCGTTTGACCTAGATTGCAACAGATATGTTCGAAACACATACATGCACAGCTTTTGGGGAGCTATATTTTATAGAATTCACGATGATTCTGCTTATCCCGTCGTTTGTCTAAGTAGGACAAACGAGGGGCGGGGTGACTAACATCTGTCGGCCGTATTCCATGACTCGCAGACATTTCAAATTACTCTACCTAAAAAGTATTATTGGAGGAAATATTGATGAGCAACTATTATCCGAATTCTCACTAAGGAACAAAATCCGAGTCAGAGTAGAGGAAACACCTCTCCAAAAGTTGATCTTTAGTACTCAACGTCTGGTTTGTCATCTGACGAGAAGAATAGAAAGAACCATAACTTGTAGTGCAACAGTTAAACAACAGTGAACTCGGACTGCGATGGAAGTGGAACGGGAATGGTATCAACCTCCATCAAACCAATTTCAGCATAATGTGCTAGGGTTTACTTGGAGGATTCTCAGTGCCCACCAACCGAGGATAGCAGTATTGGTGAGATACAACAAACGTAGAATAATTCTACAGCTGACTCCAGTGCTTTTAGTTTTGGCTTCTTTTACACCGTACACGAAAGGATTCTTCGTTGAACGAGGGCACAAATACAGAATGTTTCATGATATTTATGGAGGATTTGATTGGACATTGTGCTGAATTTTGTTGTATGTAAAGCAAATGAAGTGCAAACTGAAACGCTCGGAAACACTAGACAGATGTCTCCACCAGTTGCCCCGTTAGCAAAGTGAATTCATCGACCTGTTCGAGAATCGAACCCGAGACCTCACAGACAGAACGTAAGCACACTATCCACTCGACCACAAGGGAGCTAATTAGATCCTCCTTCTTTGTGTCATCTTTAAAAGGCTTTCAACTGAGTCATGATTTTATGTATATACAGTGATGAAGTGCCACATTTAGGCTTCTTGCTTTACTAAACATAAACAAACATAGTTTTCGAGGATAGCATGTAGTAGCATTTATTTGAATCTGTTATTAACCGTTCCTTACCAAAAAACACTATTGTATCCAACTGAATACCGTTTTCATAATTGCACATAGACTCGTTTAAGGTAAATGATAGAAAGATAAAATAGCGGAAGTTCTCACAATCATTTATATTATTTAAATATGACAATCAGACACAGATGGTTTTTAAAAGCGTTCTTTTTATTTTACTATAAGTTAGTGGAAGCTACTGATAACATCATTAACTCAGATTGTGCTCCGTGTTGTTCGCTTTATTATAGCGTCCCTCATACGAAGTCGCAGAGCGTTAAAGTAAATGCGAACAACCAAACTGTTTTGGTGATTGCAATCTATCCACGAAAAACACATGGCACGTTGTGGGCATCCGTGACAAAACGGGACATGGCTGTCCTTCTAAATAAAAGTAGTCCTTGATCGGGAAATTTAGAAAACCTCCTCACATTAAATCTGATTTTCATATATTTAGAGCAAACTGCTAGTGGAAGCTAACGTTCACACAGATGTCATGGGTTTATATGCATTGTTGGTGGAAATGTTCAATGGAGGTATTTACTGTAAAACGACCAAAAGCTTTTTCCTTGCCTCAAGTCAAAATTCACATGCTATACTAGAAAGAAATTAAACATCGACCAGTGGAAAACCAGTAGCTGCCTTTTGTATGTAAGCAACATAAAGCCCACAGTGATATACATTCTCACAACACAACTTCGATGTAGAGCGGTAGACCGGCAGTGGGAAAAAGCAGGCAACTTTTCATGTATGATGAAAATGTGAGCCAGATTTCTTTAGCCAGTTTATCAATTTTCGTTGGCAATTTCATTGATGTGCACGCTTGCATACGTCGTTGACCGTAAACATTGCCTTTTTCTCAAACTCGTAAAGCAGAGTCAAAATAGGTAATAGATATTCATGACTTCAATACAGAATTTACCATTTTCATGACAGTTTGTAGAACATTTGGTTACCCCGCAAACAGAACGTCGTCAAAATAACTTTCAACTTCCAATGAAATTTATGTTTTGAGCTCTTTTGAGTTAACTTAAAACATTAACATTGAAGCCGCTCATTCACTTTCAAGTAGTATGCATAGTGCAGCAATACAGACTCAGGTTAAGCAAATGCCGATTGTATCAAAATGTTCAGACATTATTTTGCCTGCCAAAAGCGTTTTACGCAAAACGAACATAAAGGGTTGTGTTTGTCATGCCTCCCCCCTCCGATTGTTTCTGGGTACTCTTACTTCATAACTATTTATTGAATTAGGATGTTTTAATAAATAACCCAAATTTTGATGAAAACGAATCAGTACTATGCTGGCTTAGTTTCATTCGCGATCGAAAAAAAACGCGAATTGTTGTCAATTACCATGCGAACATGTAATTTCAAATGCCTTGCACACTAAGCAAAACTAATGAACCAGTAACAGATGTAAATGATAAGCAAAGTGAAACGGAATAAACTAACAATTACCGAAGAAAACCAGAACAAATTCAAAAAGAAAGCCGATGGACGGTACATCAAGTTGTTACCACTCCACTGAATATCTCTAAATATAGAAAACCGCATTCAAAATCCCGGTCTGAAATCAAGGTTGTTTTGACATAACGCTGATGTATCGATTGAATCCATCATTGACGAGCTATTGGTGAGAAGAGTTGTTTTACTGTGATTACTTGTATTCACTCTGTGTATTAGAAGTTAGGTTTTAATAAAATGGGATAAACGCGCTGTCATGTGATTCAGTTACCAGTTACCGCCGGGTTCGTTCTGACTGATCAAAGTTCAACTACATACCATTCCCGAGTGTGGATGGAGACGAACAGGCAAACCCCACAAAACCAAAACTTTCATCCTCTCTAGGTGACATACTCGAAGTTTGGTTCGATAAACGAGGTTTCCGTAGACCCTGTTCAACCGGTAACATGTGACGGCTGAAGCATCAACCACCATTTGTGGGCTTCTCAGTGGAATGTAATTGGTTGGATTCAGTTGGAAACAAAACAGTCAGCTCACAAATAAACACTTTAATCACATGGAATGCTATAAGAGCTGCGTTGTTCGGCCGTTGAAAAGTGATTTCCAATAGTTGTAGTAGTAGTATTGTGGTGGTGGTTTATTTTTGGCTGAAAGCTTGAAAATACCTAGATAAAGCTACAGCAAAATACAGTACAATAAATACAACGAAATGGTCAAAATTCACATCTTTGTGTTGGGATTTATGTGAGAAGGTCATACAGTTTCCGAAGACGACACTTGGAGCTTTGAAACGTACATCATTCGGTGGTTATTTATTATCGTTGTATAACACGTAGCTGACTGCTCGATGAGTGGTTAGTTATGTTACATCATACTCCGTCGGTATTTTGTTTTGCTTTAACAAACAATAGCCTTCAATTGAAAAATAAATTTCGACTTATAATCCCGACATTCATTCCAAATAAACTACGATTCTCAAAGTGAACTAACAAGTTATGAGTTGATAGTTGTTAGAT
The DNA here is from genome assembly GCA_900618425.1 of Echinostoma caproni. Taxonomy (NCBI): domain Eukaryota; kingdom Metazoa; phylum Platyhelminthes; class Trematoda; order Plagiorchiida; family Echinostomatidae; genus Echinostoma; species Echinostoma caproni. The sequence continues at coordinate 23,620 of UZAN01039825.1, read as the reverse complement.
AAACTACAGTATGTAGCATCATGATTGTACCAGGTGATAGCGCAAAACATAAAAATTGCTCATGGAATCCTAATTTTCATTTAATGCTTGTGCCATATGCGCCGTGATATAATGCCGTTTTGTGCTCTGCAGCCGCACTCAAAACGTGTGATGTTACCAAAAGCCTAAACCACATATTGGGTAAGTAAAAGAGATAGGCCAGCACTGGAAGTGGACCCATAGACAACGGTTTATCACGTTTTCTAATCCCTATCCTTATGTTACATTGTATATATCATTCAACCTATCCAAACCGGTTTTTCATATGCAACAATCCAGCCGCTTAAAATCAAACATGACCACATTGTATCAAAAGTACTGGTTACATGAAATCGATGCGTGAGGTAAAAATCTGTTCCAATCACTACAGGTGAAGCTTTATTTGTTTTGTAACTTTAATCAATCATTGTGTAAAAGATTTAGAATCATTTACACAACGAGGTTCATCACTTTCTAAATGGGTCCGGTTGGATTCTTACCAAAAAATATTTAGCGCAAAATAAATCAACTGCATCGTCTCTTAATAGTGATCTTGTAAAAAACTGGGTGGATCAAATGAAAACGTGTATTGAACTAATTGGTAAAATTACCAACGACTACTTCCTTGGAAAGGCGTTTTGTTGGTTAAGTAACCTCGAGGGTAGTATTCCGCTTAAACTCGGAATGCTTATTTGCTATCACTGAAGTAACCAGAGGTCAGCTACCAGCCTAATACCGCTACCACAAACAGTAGTTTTCATTCAAATCAAAATGTGTGATCCTTAAAGACTAGGAAGGCTCATGGTAGTTCATTCATAGAAATTCTGCTGGAATACTCTGGGTCACAAAACTTTCATTTATGACCAGGATTATTTTTCAATATATGTGAAAGCTCACTAATTGGTACTCCCTTTCGATCGTTTTTGTGAAGTGAATCTCCTTTATCGAGTTACTATAATCCACCTGACCATAGTCCGAGTTGTACCATTCGCTGAATTCATACTCCAAAACAACATGATCTTCAATTTGGAAATATATTTTAGTTTCTAGGATCACACTTGCTTATCGTAGTTATGAATGAGTAGCATTTATGTACAACTTTACCTTCTACTGTAGTATTCTCAGTTCTTTGGCATGATTATTTGCATTGGAAAAAAACTCTGAGTCTAACAGGTCGAAAGTTAAAGCCCGAAAATAAAATATTATTTGGTGCAAAGCAGCGTTGAAGTTGATCCTTACTAGTGAATGGGATTTGTTGTATGCGCTTTTTATTCAGGTCAATACAATTATTCGAATTAGCATGTATCTCTTCTTACGGTGCAAGGTAAATATATCCTCGTCGAAATGAATAAATCGTTCTGCTACGAGACATTTGACTAATGGACAGAAAAACTTGGATAACATAACATAAATGTTTCATGTGGTAATACCATATCCAAACCCGTGAACGAGGCTCAAAGCGTTGAGTGTTGGAAGGAAGAAATCTGACGCAAGTCAGGGTGGTGCATGAGTTCAATATCTGTAAGGTGGAATTCGGTTGAGTGTTCATCAATCAAAATGTCTCTTCTCTACAATACGGTAATCCTATACTTACTTTGATCTGAAGCAGAGAGAATCATGATAATTTTAAGTACAGTCCTCCGCATAAATGTGCGACTTCGGAATGACAGTATCTATCTACTGACTTCTTGTCAGAAGTTAGTTTTTATTAGGTTGTTGTGCATACCTATTTTTTTCACCCGCATGCACATTTCTCACCTCTCATCTCTCTCATAATATATGATGGAAAGATTAAGATAATTCAATTCAAGCAGCATCATCGGAGTACTTGTTTTAAATCCGATTGATTTTTCAGATATCTAACACAGGTAACTCTAAAGTAAAACTAAACGTATCGTGTTGTTTAGTTCCTCTGAAAATACAAATAGTAATTTAGACCACTTCGGTAATAATAAGATGCCTTTCCCGACAAACTGTTTCAAGACGGGATAGTTTTCGTCTACCAAACGCGACAACACATGCTCCCTGTGGCAGATTGAAAATTTATTTATAAATAGCCCCTTACCACGAAAAAAGCATAAAATGTTGAAACAAATGTTTGTGATTGACGTGACCAGGTTATTTTGAAAATTATGAGGTTTTGGAAGAAACCTTTTCAAATACACAGTTTCCACTAAAATTTGCACACTGCGCAACACTATGTTTGAGCTATGTTTGAGCACACAGCAAAAAACGATAGACTTGTCTTTAGAATAAATGGACCACCGTATGTTCCACCGATTAATGACGGAACATGGTCGTTTGTAATTGTAATCATGAATGCTATAAGTAATACTGTAAACAAACATGCTGAATGTTTAGAGTTACTTAAGGTGGCGCCAGAATTAGCGAAAGATCACTGATGGTTGTTCTATTTTTCAGACAGTTATGGATGAAAAGACCGGGAGGGGACCCAAAATGAGGCATCAGCAGGATATATTTGAAAGGTAGGAGGTTGGACCGATACACTGGGAATACACATGCTAGCAATGAGTATGCCACCAATAATTATACGAGTTCTGCGTCTACGCATATAGTTTGGTAGTAGATAATTTTCACCCCGTCACCGTCATCACCGTTAGTGTGCAATTTATGTTTTTCACAGTCGAGGTCAATTAAGTTCATTCTCGTCTAAGCTTCACTCGATCGGTTATCATTGTACATTGGTACTTCACGGTTATAAAAAATCAAAGTACTTTTTGAGTGAAACTCAGACTACAAGGGTTTTCTGAACTGTGGTTTTGACAAATAAATGGGCTGAAAGTTACCATGAGGAGCTCAGTCCACAGTTCCAGAGAGGCGTAGCAGTCCTTGACTTTCATTGAAAGAGGAGTATTATTTTTCATTTTACTTCAAAACGACAGAGATGCACACGTTACGAGATGGATAATTCAGGTTACTCCATGAGGAAGTCTAGCGAAATCCTACCATGGTAACTGTGATCTTATATGTTCTTCATAAAATGTCGACATAAGTTCATACTTCTATCTACATTATACTTTACAGCGTGCAATAATATGGTTACAATAGTAAATGTCTGTGTTTTTCCAAAGATTAGTTCTCAACAAAAACACTCGCATGAAGCTTGAGACTATTAACTTCAAACAATTGGTAAGCAAAATTAAAGTTCTGCAACCTGCCACATGTTTCCATATTTATTTCGAATTCCCAAGGATTTTACGTATGCCTTAACTCCAGTTTAGCTCTATGAAGATGAAACTTCCCTGCATTGTTTCGCCTGAGGCAGACATTTATAACTTTTTGCTTTATCTCTCACACGTTAGGAACCTTCTCAAAGAGTCGCGAGTCAATAAAACGTTTTGAATACTTCAAAAAGTGCATCTCACTACTCTAGTACCGAACAGATGTGTTATTGATCAAAGCTATCTTCTATGGATCAGACACCGTGTGTAAGTTGCGTCATCTGTGCTATCGGATTGATTAAATTTTAAGACTATTTCGTCTTTCAATACCTACTATGGGTATCCTTCCCATAATTTAATCAAGTGCTTTATCGCTCATTATATTTCAAGCAGATTTCTTTGCGATGTATTTCATTTTTTAAATAAACATTTCGTTCCCATGCAATAACTGACCAGTTCTCCATTTTTACCATGCAGCAAGCTCTGCACAAAAATATTAGTATTCAATACGTTACACATACTCGTACTGACAGGGATCAGGTTATGCGAGAGCTGTCAACGAATCCAGATAATTCAGAATGTAGCTCTGTAAACATTTCAGAAAAATTTCTGGAATGAGTTAAAAGGTCTGTGTAACCTAGTTGTCAGAGCACAGCTCACTGTGATCCGTTTATTATTCTGTCAACCATTGGAAATTACCATTGTAAATCAGGAAAACTGAACACAAATACAAACCAAGTTATTTCCAATACCGCATGGTTAAATTGCGAAGAAGTTAGATCTGGAGTTTTGTTGTGACAATGATAGTAATACCACTGCAATTATGTTTTGCATTTCGGATAGTCTAACTTACAGACTGAATGTGTTTTAGAATGAGAGAATTATTATATAAACGTTTTGCGTGTTGATATTCAAAACGTAAATCGCAATTCCATTAAAATGCGCTGTCAGTTTAACCATGACCTAGAACAACCAATAAAAGACGACATCGTAATGGAGATGGTATATCCGTAGTTTTCTTTATATTATTGATCACATAGACTGCAGTATGCACGTGTACAGATTCAGCGAAATGATCCAGGATACATTGTGCAAACCTGTGTTTTTGGCATCTTTATTCAAATTCGTTACGGGGAAACTATGCTTCCAGTTTTCTTTAGTACTTTAAAGAAACGCTTATTAGAAAACATTATCAACAAAACGCAATACCAAATGTATAGAATATCTTTGCAACTGATCAAAGAAGTGGCACATCATCATTCCATTGACTAGAAGGTTGTGTTAAGTCGCTTAACGATTTGTATGGTAAGCACACCACATGTTCAAATTTAACAGTGCCTTAGAATTCAGCAATGGTGTTTGTCTGAAGAATAAACTAAACCAAAAGCAACATTAAAATGATCATTTTTTCTGCTTTGTTAAACGATAAAAATATGTTTTTAAGTCGTGGTATTCTTTTTGACGGAGAAGCTCACTGATTCATGGATAGTGAGCAAAAGCATTCAACAACCGGTTGATTTATTCACACTATTCCTTTCGACCACCGGATTTTAAACGAGAGAAGAACACTTTGTTCTCGGTGATGGCTGCACATATTCCTAACCTTTTGTGTACGACAGACACAAATACGATGCAGCAAACATCCACACAAGGGCTCCGCGAGTACTCGATTCATGGAAGTACATTCCACTGATGGGGAAATCTATCTATGTGAGGTTATTCCTCTCCCTTTCACAAATAGCGCACCACGAGAATACTGGTTTCTCCGTGTTCTGTTTGATAGATGTGTACCCGGTAGCTGAAGCAAAGTAAATCATGATGAATGCGTGAAATACAAACGGGATAGTATTTGCAACTGGCGCAACTGACATGTTAGGTAGAATAATAATAAAAATGGTAAAAAAAAAGTGATGGTTTATGTTTTCAAGTCAACGGAAGCGAACATGCCTGAAAGAATAGCGTGCAACTTGGGAATCCTGTATAAAGTCGTTTGGTACAAGATCTCCACTTTGTGTAGGAATTTATAAAATGACTAAATGCGTATATATATATATGTATATATATATATATGAGTGAAACTATATAGTGATTTGACATCCAATTAAAAATATAATAGTTTAGCAGCATCTGTGCACTCAGATTGATAATACTGTCAATGTTGTTTGCTATAGTTTGGAATAGCTGAGGTTTTATTTTAAAATAATTTAAAACACTAATTTAAATTAAATAGTTCTTTAAATATATATATCTTTATCAAAGGAGAACAGAGTCGAACACTATTTTTTTAAATCTTTATTTCAACGCTTACATCCAAAGTAAAACTCCCTGTTGAATGCTTTTAAAATATACCTATGCAAAGGTGTGACTGTACTACTGTTTTTCAAAAAATATATTTTCGAATGCCTACTTTATTATTTTATTTAGCAAAAGATTATAACGGTCACCGGCTAATCCTCATCATTTTGCATAAACCATAACAAACGGGAACTGAACTAAATCTGAAGAAAGCTGTACTTCTATTTACTTTTTCATAATCTACGGGAAAACCATGAAACGCACATTTAATGCGAGGGTAGGCGTTCTCCCAGAGGATGCATTATGATACAATGTACACCACATGGTAAAACATTAACTTTACAGTGCCAGTTCAATTTGGGCAAGCGGGAAGATTCTAAGATCCCAATAAATTGTAATAATGAGTGTTCCTTGAAAAACTGTCTTGCTGTATTTTCTTTTCCTTTTAATTTCGAATAAAAACAATAAGAGAAAGAAATGATTTAGAAAAGCAACTATTGAAATACGCTCCTGAATATAAACTTGCTGAAAGGCATTTTGTGATGAATAAAAATGATGTGTGTTACTACCGAATGGAACCAGAGAAAATAGCTGTTTGGAATAATCTGAAATGTGAAAGAAAGTGATCGAGTGATTTGCGATATTTTTTAAACTATTAGCGAGAATATTTTTTAACTTGAATGATAAATCTATAAAGTACTGTACTGTATGCAGCGGGGAATAACCGATTTCATCAAACTGCAGATTTTAGAATGGAGCAAACGCTCGTTAATTTTTGGTATTACTTTATGCAGCAGCTTGTTCAGCTGATAGTACCTATCGCAGAGACAACTGAATAATAGTTTTGGTTTCACTCCCCGATAAATTTGCTTGTAAAGAAACACACATCATAATAATAAAGCCCAGACTGAGGACACAAATACCTATTTCTGGAGAAACTTAAATTTCAATGACGTGAACAGAAGTAGCTTGTATGTTATCAAAAGACATTTTGCGATCGGCAACATCTACAAGAACCAAAATTTTAGAATTTTGTTTCTGAAAAATAATGACGATGGCTATGCAGTTCCAAAATGAAACAACTCAATAACAATCTACATTTTGTGTTGTTGGAGGGTCATCATAAAATGCAAGTGTCTCTTAGACGAAAAACTGGTGTTCTTACTTTTTTGCTTGTCAAATATATTGATGGATTCGGAATACAGCTTCGATCAATAGGATGTACATTATATTGATAACTCTTCTCGAGGAACTTTACGGTCTCCCAGCCATCTTGGATAATTGAACATGGAATAGGAATTTATGAAATAATTTAACGATTCCTTTAACGTACTTTCTGCCTAATTCAAGCCAAGTCAAGAAGCAGCTTTAATTCTCCATATAGGGGATGAACATTTAGCTACTACACAATCACTCTTCTTTGGAAATTACATGGTAACAAAGCGTATGGTGATACGTTACATTTACAAAAAGCCAATTTAGCAAAGATTTTGTCTAAGAGTTCCAATGAAAAGATCAGCGTTGGTAAGAAACCGTGCCAGGTACGGTACTATAGAAGACTTGTTTGTAGTGGTGCGTGCTGCTATATGTTTATACATGGAACGAGTGCTAGATGTGGAGATACATTGATTAGGCTGAGGGTACAGTGGGTGAGATGAGTCAAATAGTATTCTGATAGAAAGTTTCTGGAAAGCCTGAAGGTGCTGTGAAATAATAAACTGCACAACATACTCAAGGAATATGCCACTGTATCGACATACGTGTTTGATCGATATGCGTATGAGTTTGAAGTCTTTGATTAAAAGACCCGGAAAAATATCAAGGAATGCATAAAGCCAGTGGGGAAGGATACAAGAGAAAACAAAATGCTTTATCAAGTGATTTGGGGTAGGTAGCATCTTCAAACGAATAATGTAAAAGGTGAGTTTTCTGACTTTGTGAAATGTTTCAACGACATGAGGAGACCAAGAAAGAGTGCGGGAAATGGTGCCCCAAAGATATTTGACGGAGCATGCTCTGGAAACTTCTTCACCATTGATAATAA
>UZAN01039825.1:0-14597 GCA_900618425.1 Echinostoma caproni | reverse complement strand
GGACGAAAAGCGGTCTGACCGTAAGTATAAAGTTTCCCACGGGCAGCACGTGTCATAACAGAACTTCAAATATTCAGTCAGGTTATCACAAAATATAGAGGAGTCTTTGTGTACAAATAAAGATAAATCTGTCTGATGTAATATATATTTTAGTCTAGCAAGATTTTCGGGTTGGCATTGACGCCGACGAAGACGACGATCACGGTGCCGAGTGTAAAACTGGTGATTAAATCTATTGTAGATCGTGGGAGATAGCTTCAGTGTTGCATGATCAGAGGTGCCAATAGGGGAGCGAGAATAATGAACAAACTACAAGTCTAATTGAAAATAAAGCAACGGGTCCCTGTGAAATACTTAAGGGTTCCAATAGGCAACTATATTTATACAGAAAAAAATATATTTTCCAAATAATAATATAAGAAGCCTGTATGAATCTTTAAAGCAATGATCTTCGTGAATACTTTGTGCTCAGCAGATTGAACGGTTCAGAATGTAGCTGGTAATACCATTTCATCAGCAGTAGTTGACCTAGACCATGATGAGTTATGAACCAACAAAAGGGAATACAACAAATTTTATTCACGACAAGTTAACATTTTTAATAATAAAAATGTAGAGTTTGAGTACATTAGCAGTCGATTGGGCTGTCTTTATTCTTTAGAAACTTTTCGATTCTCTGCGGCATTGAATCCGCCAACTTTGTTATGCAGTCCTTTTCTACGTTTTGTTCCATTACGTGTCGCAATTTTGCGTCCAATGTATACGCATCACGTTGACTTCTCTCTTCAAAGCTAAAACAGATAATCAACCACATTGAGATTCGGACTATTAGAGGGACACTGTATGAACTGGAGCTTGGAGTCAAGCACACTTTCTAAGGTATAAAAGCAAATAATAATTGAACCAGTCTGCTTAACTAAATAAATTTCCTAAACTCTCATTCTTTTCAGCAGGGAGTAGGAATGGTGGAGAAGATCTTCTCGTTGGATGGACGACAACGATTTTCGGTAGCTTTTTTTCCAGGGTAATACGAATTAGGTCGTTTTCCTGTTTAGATGTACCCGGATTTTGGCCTCAACAATCTGTTCCGTTTGTTTTTTCCCATGGATTATCCTGTAAACCGTGCTTTTGGTAACGTGAAAGAACTGGGCCAGCTTGTGTGCTCTTACAGTTTTATTTATATCCTCTTCACTGAATTAACGAGATTTTTTGGTTTCGAGCGCTGTTACCTTCAATATAGTGATAGCAACACGATCTTTATGCAATGCAATTTCTCCGGGTTGTGAAAGAATTTCATTCGGTTATTCTATTACTATTATGGATTATATTTTGGATAAAATAGTGCCTCACAGCAGCCAACCGAGATGGCAAGGGTTGATTTAAATAACTTGGGATAATTCTTGATTCGCTCCATTTAAAATATATTGTAGTTTCACACTTGATAAAGTTTGCGATTTTCAGGTTCAGATTATTCTCTCTTGGCGACCAAGGTCACGCAGGTTTAATTAACACTTGTGCAGCCTAGAAACTAAGTAGATCGAAGTAAACAAGGGATAACCTATTGTCCAAACTGAAGCATTAATGTAGGTGATAAGTGTAATGAAACTGAATTTAGTTAGAAAGAATAATTTCCAGCGCTTCACAATCGGTCTTTACTGTATTACTCGTGTGGACAGAAAGTTGACGGTTGCCAAAAAAGCAAGCGAATTTTAGCATTTTAGTTGTATAGTTCATTCATCTCACACCATGTCCTTTATACCACAATTTGTTTCAGTTTAATGGTGTCCCATTTTTTATTGCAGTGTCTATATGGGTGTGTGTGCATACGTAAGTGCGGTTGCTGAATCTTCGTCATTCTGTTTGACCAAAAAATAGTCATCAGAGGTTGCTCGAGCGCTCATTTTTTATGCATTTTGTCAATCTGTCGTCATCCTTATTGTCAATCGGTACATAAAGCGACCATTTTAAGAAACAGCTCCCCCGATGCATACACATTCGCCCGCGTACGCACAAGCGTTCGCCCCTCGACAATCGGTGCTTGTTGTCTAACAGTGGAATCTCTGATCGGAATATGATGCACCGGATGGTCGACGATTGACAATAGTCGACTGTCTGTTAGAAAGCCGGAAAGATGCGCTTATGAACGTATTGAAGAAAAGCAACACGTTACAGAGGAGTTGCTGGTGTATGCACCAGTTATGTTGTTCGGTGTTCTTTATTCTTGGTACTAGTACGACATTGTACCAAATACTTATTGTACATGCGGTCTGCAAACGGTGAAAATTATTTTGCGTTTTTGTCCATTCCGTGTAACGTCTGTGTAATGAGATATTCAATAGAATATAGTCTTTTCACGTGGATTTTGTTAGAATCAAAACAACATTCACCACCTCTACAACCTACCCAAAAATAAAGCTATGTATACATCCCCAAAGCGATTTTCACCATTGCAGTCTGAGCTATTTATTTTAAAACACAACGTTGACAAAAATCAAACAGTAAACGACAATACTGGATCGGATACAGTATCGGAGAAATAAATAGAAAAAGGCTTCATCATGAAAGGGTTTCTGTAACTTTTCTAAGGAATTTTCATCACACTGGGGAAATGCCGTCTATCAAATAACTGATAGTAAAATGGATTCCTTGCAGTTGTTACCATTAATGGAATTTGTGATATTCTGTTAAGCTATTCAGTAGTCACTCATTGCCGTGAGTGATACTTGATCAAAGCAACGCTGATTTGGATGACCTGGAAGTTAGATTGATGGTTGCATGTATTATTACTGTGTAGTGGCGATATTCATAAACCAAAGGAAACAGATTACAAATAATACCTATGCAGATAGTTGTACACTGATAAAATCTTTCGTACATGATAAGAGTATTGGAACATTTTCACAATAACATCGTTGTACTTCAACAGATGCAATATATACCTCAGTCTTCATTCACGTTCATCCCTTTCTTTCTATGAGTCAATTATTATTTCATCGGTGACATGCCTCAGTCAAACAGATTACCTCATTTATCTTAGCAATTCACAATACTTATTACAGCCTAATCCATTGGGTACAGCAAGGACTGACCATGCGCTCTCAAGATTACTGAAACAGTTTGACTAAATGATCAACAGTCATTTGGGCAGTATGAATTATTTCTTCTACTACGTCAGAGGATGCTCTGTAAAAGTTAAATACATCTACACTCCGTTCGATCCTTGTTGTTCTTCGTTTACGTTTCTCTGTGCATCACATTTATCGCATTAAAAACAATCGGTCTTTTCCTTCCCTCAGCAACAAACTGATGAAAGCCTTCTACGGCGAATAATTACATCCAGAAAAGGCCTAAGAACTGAAATAATGTTTAGAAGAAGTAAGGGGCCTAATATGTTCTCCGAAAACAACTTCCAAGTTACTTTCGCTCTGACACTCTGGGTTGGTGTGTAAATACCGGAATGCTTCTCCAGAGGTTTTGCATTACGGTTATTGTTTGACCCCCCAACAAACTTGAAGGCATCAGTCGAACAAAGTTTTTCGCTTTATCATGAATGTTTATTTTTAGAACTCCTCGATTTGTTCATCAAAGTAGACAACGGTTAGTTGGAACAATTTCATAATGAGTGGTTTTAAGTTTCTGAGACCACTAGAAATTTATCACTGTATTTAAATCGAACATCAAACGATACTTAAATTAAATTCCCCAACGTGGATTTATAAACCCTCAGTTCATTTTTACTATTCAAGCTTTTGTTGCTGTGGGTTCCCTGAAATCGAAAGCCCACTAGTCTTATTTTTGGACTAACGGTGATAATCTATGAAGAGATGGGACATTTTATTTTTCACCAGAATGAAGTTCTCCTCAAATAATTATATAATGTTATTGATTCACGTATTCTTGTTGAACCGCATTTGTGTGTTTTTCTATATGATTGTAATAAAAAATACAATTAGCCTCGTGATTCAAATCATGTAAATTTGCAGTTTGTGTTCAATTTAGTGCACAAAATAAGCAAAAGTGAATACACACTCAATACACACTCAGATAAGTATTTGATTAAATCTTCTTTTCATCACTGTGTATATTTACTCAAGAGTGCCTCGGGGGTATTGGTCGTCTACTCGTCTACGGATGAGGATTGATTGCTCAATAGAAACGTGCACTCTCAAGTGGTTGACAAGTGCTCCTGAAAAAAGTGATGAATCCACTTCTCAAGTTTTGACCTTTCTCGAATAAAACCGTTTTACTTTCGAAGATGCTATATCATTGGTAAAAAATAAGACCAATACAACTTACGTGTGAGTGCGGATATGTACACAAGCATCTATCGATACGTACTTTTAAACTTCCTTAGCGGACGGAATTTCTTTTTTGAGAAATTGCTTACACTAGAGTCGCAACAACTGATGATTCATGATTATTCGTAGACAGAGGAAAACCACATGTGAGTCATAAACCAAGCGCAAGAGCAACCTGTAGCGCAGGCATTTTGACATTTTCTGCCGTACTATGCCGAAAAATTAAAAGTAATTAACACACGGTCAAAATGGAGAAACTGTGCGTCCTGCTTCAACCAACTGAGTTCATTTTTCATGTTTGCTTAAGATTATTATTCCTATTTGTTATTAGGCAAAGCAAATATTGTTCTTTATCACAAACAAGTTACGGCAACTGAGGCGGACTTCATCAAAATTATGCGTTTCCCATTGGTATTACGAATGAGTAAACGCCATCCAGTCTGTGTGCATAAAAATGAAAACTTTCCCGGAAGATGTTTTATTACTTATTCAGCAATAATTGCAGAGCATGAAACTGTATTTACGAATCTTAACGGTAGCAATATCTGGCTATTTCACCTATTTCAGATTCATCGTACTTTTGGATAATGCCCGTGTAAAACAGAAACCGGAATGTATGGCACAGTATCAACCCCGGTGGAATACGTCCTTCTGTTCTCTGCTCGGTTTTGATAATCTCAGCTGTTATTTCACTCCATGGGTGAGGCGAGAGATAAACAATCAAACGAACAGTCGAACGGTGCGTATAAACAGAAAGTACATAATGAAAAACGGAACAGACCAGATATCCTACTCTTTATTCACGTCTGATTAATATGTTTGCACGCATCCAAAACCGCCAAATTATTTTCGTTATAATAAAAGTGAATATATATTATTTTAATATCGGCATTCACTACTTTATTTAGATCACATTTTTCTGTTTTTATTCACTCTAATTTTCGTGGAGCCTTCGTCCAAGTATGAAAAATAATCACTTTTTGTGCTCTGAATTAGTTATTTCAAGTAAGTAATAAAATGTTTGAAGGAATCTTTTGAGGTGATTATGGATTGGATAATCACTTGACACCAGAATGACATGGTCCGAGTGCAAAAAAGACCAACTATTTAAACGCTGAATTTAGATTTTTGTGGCTCTAGGTGCACGAGGATTTAAGGTTCAACTAAAAGGAGAAAGCATTTTTTTCAACAAGCATTATTCACTACTTTGATTCAGGTCAGGTCAGGTCAGGTTTCTAGGACGAAAACAGGCTTTCGCCTAACGTGCGTCCAGATTCATACACCAGTGGGATTTGGGACTTCCTCTGGTCCTACGACGTGAATATTTTTTTTTCGTGGGTTGTCATGATTCGTTAACCTTCTCTAGATTTGGACAGCTACTCCAGCGAGCAACATTACCAGGGGTTTACTTCAGGTGATACTGTTTAGAGTTAAGTCAAAAAGGTTTACACAGGGAGGAAAGGTAAGAATATGAAACTAAAAGTACCATTGTGGAGTCGCACTTTCGCACTTATATTAGAGACCGGCAGTTGTGGCACATTCAGCACTGGCCAACAAAGGGAGCATCGTGTCACTTTTTTTGTGCGATGTTTGCTTCTTGTATGCCTTCGTGTGCTGCAATGGTGAGTGGTTTGCTTAGATATGTTCGGGTGCATGCTGTATGCTATACAATGTATGAGAGCGTGGTGGGCTTTTCGTGCGCGGCGTGCAGTAGACCTTTTATTATTTTTATAATCATAATCATAATCTCTTTGTTTTTTCAGTCCTTCAAAATTCAATATAACTCGTTGCATCAGGTATGTGTCTGGATTCTGCGAACGATAAAACGGGAAATATGTTAGTTAGTTAGTTGATCAACAAGCCCAAAGTTTCTTGTGCACTGCAATCCAATAACCAGGCAGATGTGGAGTGATATTTATCGGAATTTGTATTTCGATAGTAACCTAAGTTTAATTTTTATCCCAAAATCATGCAGCATTCTTGTTCCCAGATAAAAATGTTCTGATTGGCTCAATTTCTGCTAGGGAAAATACTGTGAAATGGGAGTAGATTGAAATGCTTCACGTGCAAGAACGAGAATTATTTGCACTCGAAATTTGTTTCTTAAATTAAGTGTCTTAAGTGTCTTTCAAACATATAACATTGTTTGATAGTAAGCATAGTTTTGAGTGTGATATTGACATAGTTTAGCGAATGAAACATCGGATGCGGAGCGAAAACACAAAGCATGGAGGAGCGACATTGAGTGGTCTGACAGTGCACAGTGATCATTTCTGGAATGCGATTAGCAACAACTGGTCTGGGAATATAGTCTTCCGAAATAAGCACCAGAAACGATTTGCCAAGATACAGTTTCTGAAGCAGTATCAGGGGCGGAGCACAATTTCCTTTTTCGAAAAAATCATGATTTTCCCATACTGTACTAAGCGATAAATGTTAGCACTCATAAACAAAGTAAACATTAAATTCCTATAAGGACATTCATTTTATTGGTTAAATAAATTATAAGTTACAAGAATTCAGTGTTTTACCAAATGGTCAGTATTTGAGTGAAAGCTGCCGACCAGGAAGCGCATGCAAGAATATGTTCCATTCGTATTCCAATAAATCCTCTCATTTGATTGTAAAACTGCTTTGCGAAAGGTTACTCACGGTAACCAAAACGTCGGCGAATATAATTCTCTACCGACATCGCTGTGTTATTACCACTATAGCATCCACAATCGTCTCATCTCTTTTCCCATTAACAGAATTCGATTGTTTCAGTTAAACTGCAGGCATGTAACAAGCAGCAACCAATTAGTCAATTTCTAGCCGCCTGAGCCCGCACAGACGGTATCACTAATTAAATGGGCCGTGAGACAAATAAATCAGAAACTTCGATTTTGGGTTTGAAAACCCCCAACCTGAATTGCTCGGATTGATGAGTTAGTATAACATAACCCAACTAGCCAGAAGATTTAAACCAAAGTTAACTTGAACCAAAATGCGCGAGTGCCGTAGGGGCAAATGAAGCCAGTATCCCGGCATAAACGATAACTGGGAATGTTTTATTTACCTCGCTAATCGCGAATATACCAGTAACACATTTTAACGATTACGCAGTTATTTTTGCAGTGTACTAATTAACTAAAATTATGAATGAAATAATTGAAAAACCCGTTGCTTATCACAGCTTGATGATGAACCAGAACAAGGTTTTTCCGGTGGCATAAATGTGTCAGATCCAATTCAGTAACAAAGATTTGGTCAACAACTGCCTAGTGATATTGGGGAGGAAGCCGAAGTTTGCCAAAATATTTAGCTAGGTTTCTCAACAGTAACCAGATGGTATCAAAGTATACCTGACAGGTACAGTTTTAGCATTCTTATTTCGTTAGTTTGATTACGACAGACTGAACGCCTTCTGACGCAAGTCAAACTCTAAACGTGTTTCATGATCTGATTTTATTAAACTTTCGTTGGTCAACTTCAAGTTGACCAACGAAAGTTATTATCAATTATTAAGTAAACAGTTTTAGGAAGAAAATATCCAAAATAACGCTCATCGTTGCATTTCGGTATCATTCATCATTTCGGTTTGTGTTCACAAAAAGTGTGATGATAAAATTGGTTAACGCCGGTTCTGAGACAGTGGCAATCCGCTGCTAGCTACTTACAAAATGATTGAAAAATGTAGCCGCCAACTATTTGTGATTCTGTTCATGTAATAACATTTCACGAAAAAAACTGCTTAATACAGAATGGTGTTTAACCACATTCACGTGGTTGGCCACAGGTTTAGCTTTACACAAAAAAAAAACAGATGCATAAGATTTGCAACCACTCGTGTGTCCTCTATAATCGACCTGGCATACTAATCGTATCTATCTTTTTATTTTATTTAAACTGCTCTGAAATCGATAGTATAAGTAGTCGATAACTTCTTCTGCACTGTACTTGCGTTCGAGTAAACTCAATATTTAAACCTTTTTTAAGACACTTAGAGCTTAAACGTTGTGTTTTGAATAACGTTTTGCTCATCATGTTAGACGTTATGCAAATATTTTATGTTTAATCTACATCGAGTTTTAGGCCAGGCTGTTAAGATCGACTTGAAAGCTTTGAGAAAACAGTAGTGTGAAGAGAATGCCCGCTAGGCGTATTTATCTGGAGTCGGCAAGACATATCTCCCAAACTAATTTGTTTTGTTCAGAACAGCACGAATACGGAAAGGAACAATAGCGTTTCATCACGATACAATGGGCATAATTCACATTCATGTTCTCCGTTTTTATTCAAAGTTCAGGTAAAATCAACAATTTATTCAATCTTTATTGTAATTAGAATAAGCAAATATTATTGCAAAAACTAACAAACTACTGGTGCGGATTACGTGATATGGCTTATTCTGACTTACCCTCAAAAATTCGTTTGGGAATAATAAACTGAACTGTTTTGTGATGCAGGAATGAATTAATAAGTCGTTAGCCCCCCATTATCACCAACCCATAACACTTCCATGTAATTTAAAATATTTATCATAAAACAAAGAATGGATTCTGTTCAAACGCCACCGGAGCAGAATAATGCAGTTCACATTTTAGTTTGTGGATCTGATAAATCTCTACCTCCCAAAATCACACCCAAACACGAAATTGGTTACCCCAGTGATTCGATCGATTCCTTAGATCTGACGGTAACTCTACTCCTGTCTTGTGTACAAAACCGAAATGAATATTCGGTTCGTTATATGATTAGATCACTTGAGTTCGTCAACATGATAATTCAATTTCATAGACTGCCTTCTGGAGGCATCAATCCGAATTGTCCCCGAGCATCAATTATCCCTTGCGGTAGAGGATCATTAAAATTTTTCATTTCAATGGTTCCAGAGGGAGATTTAAACAAACTCCAATTATTTCAATGATTGAGTTTCGCTGCATAAGAGATTTTAGGGAAATTTCGACAAACCAACTTGAGTTGTTAGCTTATGTTTGTGTCTGTACAGCAACTTCAGATTCGGGTATTATTAGGTATGTGTTTTTACAGGTAACAATGATGATTCTGAAAGGGACTTTAGTTGGTTAAAGATGAATTTGATGTATCACTGATCAAATAAATTATTACCGTGTTTTATTGTTTTCTCTTCATAATTTCTTTTAAATCTTATAATGGATACTGCATAGTAACGCACTGTGCATCCTATCTCAGATGCAGAAGAAGAGGTATATGAAGAATATATCTTTTATTTTAAACAAAAATCAAAATCCGTTTCATATTTTGTCTCTTTGTTTGAATTGAAGTTTTATAACTTTTTATTAATAGAAGGTTGTTCTGCTGACCAACTAAGTAATAAAACATAATCAGTTGTCAAATAACACGAATATAGTTGCATACACTCAAAGAAAATTTGTCTTTCATCTATATTGTGCAAGACCTTTAACTGGAGAGTACCTACATTATGAAACCGTAGACTAATCAGGTTTACAAAAGAACTACTTGAAATACTGCACGAATGAGATAAATTGACTGCAATTCCAATCTTGAACAAAAATAAAATGCAAGAATTTATGTGAGCATCATACTTCAATTTCAATTCGGAGTTATCTAAAAATGACTGAGAACAATTTATGCAAGCAAATACTGAAAAACTTTGCGCTAGACTTTCACGCACTCTGAATCCGATTTCAGGGAATTTTGTTTCCCTAAATTGAATGCCACGCTCATCCGGCGACCAACACGTGTGAGTAGATCCGCTGATCGAACACTCATGTTTGATAGGGAAATGGCTCTTGATTTAATGAATTGCAAGTTCTGTGGGAGCACGAGAAACAGGTGCAAGGCACGTTAAATGATTGCATTAGGCATATCCGTTTTTGACTTAGTCCATTGGGTGTTTTAATTGTTGCCTGAAGATGGATTCAGCTGCACGTTTTGAATAACATTTCCAGCTGAACGCTTTCGATAGCTGATGATACCATGTTGATCCTTTTGCAGCTGATTTTCATCAGGGATTGGTGCAAAAAAGACGCCATCTGATTGGTCAATTAGAAAATAACGTGGAACATTGATCGTGCTCATTGCATCAATTTTCTATGTGAGCCTCATTATAGCAGTTCTAAAATAACCTTATTTAAAACGATTTTAAAACAAAGAAATGCAACAAGCAGCAGGTTGCTCTATAAATTACAGTAACGAAGGCAACATTCCTCGGTGAAATAATGAAAAACAACTTATGTTTTAATGTATGTCTGTATATGAGTGCATCGCAGTTTTTCTCGCGGTATCATTGAACGTGGTCATAACATTTTGATATCTCTTCTTCTCACTACACTTTTGTAACATTTTCTCATTCACTAATTTGAAACAATCGAATGAGCAAACATCTGTTAAAGAAGATTGAGCTTGGGTTGATTTTTCATTGAATAAAATTTGATTGATTGCAAGATATTATTGTGAATAATTATGATACAAACGAGTGCGTTTCCAAACTAGTGTAAATCAAGAAACTAATTTCTATGTGGTCAGAGTACTAAATCTTAATAAGAAACAACTGGGGTAAATCGTGTCAACCCTACATTCACGTGTCCTTGAAATGGTTGTTCTCCCAAATCAATTTGCTTATACCAGATAACAAATAATTCCGTCACTTTGGAACGTAATTTGTTGCTGGTCTCGATGTTCTCTCTCTTCAGCTCACAGATAGAATACCACCCACCTTAAGGAACTTATGCCTGTTTTGATAAAAAATATACTTCATAACCTGTCTCTGTCAAGACGCTTAACATTCAGTTGTGATATGGCACAATGTAAGGGTTTTGTCCTATAGCTGATTGTTAAGCAAAACCTTCTATACATTTGTATGATCTGTTCATTGTTTTTTCCTCTTAAAATCCTCAAATTCCGATACCAAACCCTAACTCTTATTTTTATTTCACCAGAAAATCCCGTTCACCTCAAAACACGGGTTTTCTACGTTTTAGAGAGTACTTGGAACAGAATGCCGTAAATCAGGTTGGAGCATAAATGTTTTGAACTTATTGTAAAGAATGCCACGTTGTACTTGTTTTTATTTTATTTTACTTATAAAAACAATGCTGCAGTGGATAGCTCGTGTATGATATACACCAGGAATGATGTACAATGTCCAACTAATTCAGATTCTCCCGAAATACGAAAATTAATTGAAAAAAATGCGTACCCAAAATATAATGTTCCATCAACTTATTCGGCTTAGAACCAAACAAAACTCTTCAACCAACGAGTACATTTTTTCAGTTACTTCACTTTCATTTACCAACAAGTTATTAATGGTTTTCTAGAACTAGTTTAACTGGGTATTTGGCTTGAGCTTATCTAATGATTTAAGTGAGTATCTTGTTTCCAGATGTGCTAGTGAAAGCCGAGATGTTTTCTCACAAATGCGAAAATTCCCTGCAGTCTCAAAATTTTGAATCTTGTCATTTTTAGGTGTCTGTGTTTCGAGGTTCTCATTTTGTGTTGCTGTTCTTTATTTTTATTTTCCGTTTGCCTTCTAAAACAAGAAAATAATACTCTTTGCCGTGGGATGGCAATAAATGGTCGATTTCTGTTTAGGTTCTTTGCAGTTCCGCCAAATGACCATGTTAGGCACCACACAGAACGATATCCATAAGTTTGTCGTGTGATCATAACAGTACCGTTTTATATCGATTCGTGTTTCGCATTGTCCAACACGACCATATCATCAGGCATTCCGGGCATAACACAATGACCTATCACTTCACTGCCCTCATTTATTCGGCAACTTTCTGCTTGAGTAAACGTGCACAAAACCGTTTGAGTTTTACGATCGCAGAATGACCAGAAAGAGAGATCCATCACTAAATTCAAACATTGGTTAGTGTTTGTTTTTCTTTGCTGGCTTAATGACGATATTATTAGTATAAATTGACAAATTCCTTATCTCGATCTTGTATCATTTTCATGGAATATCTGACTCAAACGTATGCAAACCACTTGTAAAATTCCATCCTGGATAAATTGCGTGAAATCCGTTGTTTACGAACTCTACTATTTGGAAGATAGTTGAATATTATGCCATAAACAAACAACATGCTCGCCGAAATAAATGTATTAGCTGCTCTTTTTGAATTTACTTAAAGGCATCAAAGGTCTCACATTATTTCTGTTTTTCAAACCAATCCCAGATGAGGGGATCTGGTGATATAAAGATTTCTTGAGCGCACCGCACTAAAAGTTGAATATGCCAGACAGCTAACCCGATCAATCGCTTCAGAGTATTTAAACAATACATTTCCAGATCAGCACGGTAGACAACTACCTAAAAGCATTTCCTCAACTCCCTATTTCTTCTTCATCCATTGCACTGACTTATGCAATGGACTTTGTTAACTCAAATTAAACAGAGTCACTCTAATGTGCTCCAGCCGATGATTTTGATGCTTTCTGTATCTCACGACACCGACGGCAATCATTTCAAGTCAAGTCAAGTCAAGAAAAGCTTTATGCACCCAAAAGGTGAATTTTCAGCAGTTTACGAGTTTTACAGTGGATAAATAAAATAATTGTAAACAAAAAAGTACAGTATGGGAAATTCTGCACTTTAGTAAATTAGAGAAAAAGTTAGGGCAAGAGTTTTTCCCTGAGGTGTGTGAGGATATTTTGACGATTTACTATTAAACGACCTAGGTAAGGCATTACACTGTTTCGATGTGTGGAAGTGCGTGCAGGAAGGCGTTGATATTTGGAGCGTGTCCGAGGAATTGGCAGGGCTTTCGCGATATCTTGGTACAGACAGTGCCCTTGATCATGCGCTATCCTGTCAATGAATGTATCAAAAGCGTCAAGATTCTTGGAAATAAAGAAAGCAACTAAAACAGTCTTTTCAACTCCACTGTAGCGGGACAAAAGTTTGAGGATCTTGAAAATAGGGAGAAATTTTTTTCTTTCATTCGGGGATGAAAATCGGGGAGCAGTATAGCCAGTGTGAAGAATGCAGGCAATCACAAATTTATTAAAACGATTATGTGGTACGGCCAGTTTCCTGAGCCTGAAAGCATAGAAGGACAGTTTTCGAACTATAGTAAAAACGTTGATGACATGAGCAGACTAGGACAGGTTATGGGTAAGGGTGACACCAAGATGCAGATTTGGGAACGCTTTGATTGTTTATTCTAAGATCAGAAAGACTATCAACTAATGAAAAATAACGGGGACCGGTTTTAAGACTAAATGGAACTTCGATGCACTTACTGACGTTAAGTTTAAGGGATCGGGTCACAGACCAATCGTGAAGTTCATTAAGACTGTCCTGGAGAGGTCGAAAACTGTCTGAAATAGGGGCTGGGCAACCAATCACAATATCATCAACATACTTACAACCAATAAAGTTGGTGGGGATGGGCAAATTTTGTATATACATGGAAATCAAGAAAGAGGACAAAATGGCACCCTGAAAAACACCGGCCTCAATGTTAATAGAAGAAGATTGTACACCATTGAGTGAAGTAAACTGAGTCCTACGGGAGAAGTAGTTGATTAGTATATTCAAAACTTCAGGAGTTAGACCACCCTCAGAAAGACGATTATTAAGCACTCTTTGGTCGGGAGAACCAAAAGCGTTTGTATAGTCAGGAAAAGTTGAACGAGTGGTATCAGCGCCATTGTCTAAGACAGAAGCAACAGAATAAACAATATGAGCATCGGAGTCAAGTGTGGATAAATGGGGTTTATAACTAGATTGTAAAGGGTCATGGGCGTTACAGTGGGGTATCATGCGGTGCAGCAAAACATTTTGAAAAGTCTTCATCAACACAGATCCTTCCTTTGGGATTGGCCTGATCCTGGCTGACCTCCAACAATCGGGGATCGTTTCAGATGATAAACAAGTACTAAACAAATCAGCAATGGGTGTCGCAAACTGGTCGGCGAAGGTTTTTAATAAATGAGGTGTTAATCCATCGGGACCATAAGCTTTATTGGCCTTGAGTCTCCTCACAACGTGGAGGACCTCGTCCGGAGAAACAGGGTTAATTGCATCATGGGTAGGAAACGGAGGTGGGAGGGAGCTAGATGCAGGTACAGAAGCAAATTGACAGTTCAGAACCTCAACGTTGGGACAAGAACTGATGAGTGGGCCACAGAGTTTCCGCAAGGTAGTCAACATCTCACGAACGTTTTTATTGCCCAAAACAGTCTAGACGTACATCGCGTTCAGGCGTCTTACTTCTTCTCTAATCAGAACAGAGAGCTCTTTGACACTGTCACGCCTGCCGGCCATATATGCCGTCTCTTTAGCACGACGAAGTCGCTTAA
>UZAN01039824.1:79147-110410 GCA_900618425.1 Echinostoma caproni | reverse complement strand
ACTGGTTAAAACAGAAATTAAGGTAGTCCGTAACATGTTCACAGAGGACAGAAGGGTTTTGATCGGGAAACACCGAAAACGTAGTCATTTGAGTAGTCCTACAGAGGACATTGAGAACAACGCAGCGTGGCGAACAATTTCGTTTCAGTTATTTCTAATCATTCTATTACATGACATCTAACAGGACTAACGAAAGAACAGATGGGGAAAAATTACGGTCCCAATGGTTTGTATCTGGCTTCAAACGTGTATCTATGTCCGTTAGTTAACACCCGGTGTAGACAAAAACGAAATGAGCTAG
Organism: Echinostoma caproni; assembly: GCA_900618425.1. Taxonomy (NCBI): domain Eukaryota; kingdom Metazoa; phylum Platyhelminthes; class Trematoda; order Plagiorchiida; family Echinostomatidae; genus Echinostoma; species Echinostoma caproni. The sequence continues at coordinate 110,109 of UZAN01039824.1, read as the reverse complement.
TCTAACAATGTCATTCAAAACGTATCTGTTCCTTCGGTCTAAAGGCAGATCTCCTGAGAAGGGTGCTAAAGTTGAAGCGAAATATAATTCAATTCTTCTTTATTTCAGAGTTTCAAAGTATGCAAATTCTATAAACTTACGCAAACATTTCAAGGACTTATTCTACCCATTGGGGTATAGAAAGCTCGTCGAAGGATACAGCTTTAATATGAATTTAATGTAAACTGCTGGTGTTTCTTTGTCAGAAACACCGTTATGTGTTCACTCTAGTTTTTACAAAATCGCTTGCAAGAAATTTACGGAAACACGTGTATTGGTTTGTTATTGTTGTTGCTAAGTCATAATAACACTGGGACCAAATAATAAGAATCATCTTCAACCTGTTTATTAAAGCACATGGTTCTTGTTTTTTAAAGGGAGCTGTCTGTTTGTCTGCGTATTTTTGTTTGTGTGTTTTCGCTTTTCATATTGAAAATGATGCAAGTGTGTTGGAACGTGCCTGATCGCACCAACTGCGGCCTCACTTGTGTAATTCACCAACCCTCGGACCAAAATGAACCACTTCATCCCTCCAGGGGGGCTCCGATGTGCCATCACTGACGCTCTCCGCTCAATCTTACTCGAATTCTGGTGGACCGCCCGCGGTGTGCATGATTGTGGGCTCGTCTCCGCCCTCTTTCCCCTCGTTTTCTATTAGTGAGCGCTAATCGGGAACGCATATTTGTCCGTTTAGTGTTCCTGTTGTTCCCTGAAATGCTGCTTCCACATCGTAGTTGTTGTCTGCTTTAATCAGGCATCCATTCACACAAAACATACACAATCACATTGTTCTTCCTGGAGTACTCTCATCAATCCTGTCCATGTTGTTCAACGGAACTCTTGTGTACATACAATCGTAAACATACACTCGCATGCAAACCCCCAAGAAATAGGGAACTCTGCTTAAGCGGTAGTACGGGGATGGTAATATGGTCATTAGAGACCTGTCAATCAGATTATTCACCCACCCGTAGTCGCATACAAANCACAGTTGTGTGTAGGACCGCCTACTCCCCAACCCCCAGTTCGACAGCACTGTTCTAACCACCAGTCGCACGCATTCCCAGTCACGGATACTACAAGCGCAACCGGGCAGAATGCTCGGAGATCTGGGTATGGGTATGGGTTGATATGAAGAGCCTAACAAGCCGTCATCTTAGCAACATTCCAGCTAATGAGGTACGATGTGTTAGCGTGGAGACCAGAAGGGCGTCGAGTTGAGGAAACAAAATAAATTGGTTTGTGTTATCCATTTTTCAACAACATCAAATGGGCATATTGATGTCTATCCGTTTTTGCACACGTGTGTGCATGTGGCCGTGCCAACTATTTACTTTAGTAAGAACCCTTTAGCCTCTCAGTCATTCTCCCTGTCTATCGCACAAACGCACAGCTACTTTTGTGATGCTGAGAAACATCACGTTCGAGGAATCGCATTTTAGGTACGCAATCAAACTACTACTTTGTCTCCTCAGTCAGTCTCTCAAAAGCTCTTGGAGATATGAAACCTCGGCAGCAGAAGCAACATGAGGGGTGCAAGGTAGCCAAGGATTTTTCATTGCCAGTTGTTGATATGGAAAACCTGTGAATCAATTTAATCAAAATTAACTCATGTGTGTGATAGCTCTGTTGGAAATGCGAACTTATTTTTTAAAATTATCTGAAGGTTTTCTTTAAGAGTGAATTGATAATTCACAGGAACTAGTTTCTTCAATGTAAACAATGACGCACACCACTGAAAAAGATAGTAAACAATATGACTAACTAATTTTTAATAGTGCGGTTAAACATACTTGGTGCGTACCCTGTGATTTGCACTGGTTCATTCCACCATGAATGCTTAGCCATGTGACATTAGTGTATACTTGAAGCTAACGGTCCTGATCGTGATCTACCCCCGTTTTAGATGAACGGCATCAGACATTACACATCTAATCACAGGTTATACCATCAAATCCTAGCACCGTTTTGTCTTCTGGTGCCACCTGATCAATGGTCAAAGTTATATCCGTTACAAATAACGGATTATGAAAATCACGGTACATTCGATGAGACTAGAAAACACGGAAGGAGACAGCCAATGCGGTGAAAAAATATTGTCTTCGATTGATGATAAAGCAAGAAGACCAGATAAATAATTTAACCTTAGGGTTCAGATGATGGATTCTGCTGAATTCCAAGGAAAATCTCCCAGAGTAGGCTGCTTGGATATCAATCGCTGAACTCTGTATAACTCTGTATTCGGGGTGGATGATTCAAAAGTAAAAAGGATCAACCATGTCAGTGTGGCCTCTAAGCTTTCCCCAGTTGTGCTTCTCATTTCCAGAAAGACTGGTCATCAGGTTTGAAAAAGGTCAGCGTTAGCAACCAGATAATCATGTGATTGTATATTCAGCTCTCACATACACAGTTAGTTTTACGACAATATTAGTTAGCTTTAATAATGCGGCAAGATAAAATACAATCAGATTACCGAACAGTAATGTATGTTGAATGGAATACTGATGAGAAGAGTTCGACGAGCGTGAACTAACGCGCTGATGCAACAGTCAATTGGATCGATCAGCCAGACTAATCTTCATTGAGGATGTCAGATTAATCTCGGTTGCTGTGAGGATCCAGGGATCTTTGTTCATCAATTCTAATAATACTCAGCATCTCTCTGAGACCGTAAGCATGCGGAAGTACTAAGTATTCAAGTGTAGAACCGCATTCTCAACAGTCTTAGGAATTCATATTCTAAGGTATTCTGTAATGTTATAATAATCCACCTAAAAGAAGCTAACCACACAGTTGAACTTAACATACTAACTATCATGAACCAAGCGTAGTTTGACAAATGTTAACACGTACCAGAGGACTAAAAACTGTTCTAAGTACGCAGAAATAAATCGTACTAGCCGCAGAGCTGAAATGATGACGTAAATTAAGTTTGCATTTCTCATTCATACGCACACTTTCCATCTTCTCTAGGTCATCACTTTCCCTTTGTTTATGATTCATTGCGTCACTTGCACTTGACCTTCGGAAAATCTCACAAACACTTCTTCCAGTTTTCTCTATCTATCCATACCCTTTTCAATTTAAGATGTCCGAATATCAATTTTAGATATAATGTTGCTATGTGAACAGCGCCTTGCACAGTATAGGGTGAAAATGTGACCTCATTTATGTCCTGATGATGCAACATGGCGTGACAAGTTGCACGTAAAACAGGTCCTCGGAAATTTCAAGAATTGACTTTGGTCCCTGTTAGCCCTGCGCTGAGCCCAACTGGAGGCGCATGAAGTGTGATCAAACAGAGAGTGAGACAAAGGATGCGCGATCAGTAAAGTGTATTACTTACAGATAACCCTTCTGGCTTGATGTCAATGCGTGTAAGGTTCATGCAATGCCCGGAAGAAGTCTGCCGTGGAGCGGAGGTACTAATGACAGCAGTATGTTGCGAAAATCTCGTGCGATACGTCACATATTTGTACCCGGAAGTCATGATTATTTCCGCTATAATAAAAAATTTTCTCCTCCGTTTTTTTGTAGTTTCGTGATTATTAGGGGGATTATGTTTACATCGTCCAAACAACTGCGGGAGGACCAACGTTCGTAATGTTACCTACTAGGGTGAACGAGCTGATTTCCTGTCGTTAGTTGCACAGCTCTGGTCAGGTTCTTTAGAGGTGTGTCGCACTAACCACCAGCACCAAAAACTTCAGTCATCTGTCAGACGGAGTTTCGACATACCGAGGGTGGATAAGAAGTGATTAAAATTGTCAGTAATATTCAACCGCTTATTTAGAAACACTTCAACCGAAGTTGGCACCATACTTTGGTTACAATATCAATGTGATGAGAATTTCTTCTATTCGGAATGTAACTGCAGACGGATTACCCGAAAAAGACTAAAGGAATGACCTCTAAGATCACCTGACCTGTCTACCTTGAAGTTCTTTGTGTGGGTATATCGAAAGCGAACCGTTAATTCCCGAAAACCGAGAACGATCAAGGAGCTAAAATAGAGGAATATCGTTGCGCAGAACGAAGTATTTCAACTGCTACTATTCTAAAGATAGTAGAAAACTACCTTCGCCGTATTTTTCTGTGCAAGCAGCAGGTTGGCAAATATATTGAACGAATTATAAAATACATATGCATTTTTAAATAACGTTTTTCTCTCTTATGGAATTCAATCTCCTACGTAGTTGGCAAAATCGTTTAATGTGAAAAAAGCCAGTTGGGAAAATGCCAAGAAGAGTTTTGCGTTAGCGTGCATTAGTGAATATTGTAGTCCATACTTAAGACAAATTCAGTTTTATCATGCTTATCCGTTTACCAAACCCACTTAGAAAAATAGTTCGTGTCAAACGAGTCAAACAAGTCAAACGTTGGCTCAGTGTCATCATCGCTTGAACTTTTTCCATTCCCAATTTCCCACATGGCGCACCATTCCACAAATGATTTTCTTGTGATGATTCTCTATCAACACTTAGCAGCATCGGATTCAGAACTCATCATCCTCCTATGCCGGCCCAAAAATGGTACGACCGACCGGGTTCATTTATCGAACGTTGGTCTCCAAAATGAGATGCAACGCACTTGCACAAACTGCTGGACCGTTCGTTTACCAATACGAAAATTGTTTATGCGTATACATTCATCCTGTTTCAAACAGAGTGTTGATTTCTATCCTGCCGAATTTTCTATTCCTGCAACAAACAACTCTTTAATATGGTAGACGGGTGGAGATCCGTGGTAATAAAACGTCAGTATGTTAGAGAACGTTCCGGCTGCCATGTTCAACGCCACTTGACATTTGCTTCCATTTGAATTTATTTTCCAATGCACGCGTTTTATACAGCTTGTGGACTAATACAATTGTTGGATTAAATGAACATAACTGAAAAGCTCCCATTTGATGTTTTATTCTTCCACTCCACAGAAATACTATTTACTTTTGAGATGATTATGTTTGCTGACGATCAGTGCGGGAATATTTCACACGGTTTTTCCAAGCAGACGGTGGAAATATGCGAATATGCCACTCATCGCTTATTAAGGCATTTCACCTAAAGTCACGTTGATTAAACCAGGTGAAAATCGCATGGTTGCTTTATTCATCGACGGATACAAGGAAAAGTCCGGGAAAGAAGATAGTTCTTAGAGTAATGCACTGGTGATGATTCAGTTTTGATAAATAAAAAAGTGGCGAATTTAATCAGACTACTGTTAATCAACAAATAGTAGTAGGAAACTGTTGAAAATCTTGTGTAACGCAGACGAACACGTTCTTCGCTGGCTACTTTTCCGAAGAGAATAAATCGTGATCGTTAGACTCAACTCAATGCATATAGTCGGCTGATGTCACCTTTGAACATTCGTAAAACTTGTCCCAACCAACGGAGCTTATTGAGCTGAATTCGATGCGATAGCGAGCTCTTGTTCGGTGCATTCCCAAAAATCCCAATTCCCAAAAATACTTCTAAGTTACTAACCAGCTCACTCCATCCTAGACTACGTAAGCATCGATTGTCGAACACTGCTAAACGATGGGTGTCTTCTACCCGCAAATTCAAGGCCTCACAACCGTAAGGCAGAACTGATCGTACAGTGGCGCAGTATATGCGACTTTTCACTTTTAGTGAAACGTCACGTCGCCACCACAGATATTTCAGTCCTGTGTACGCTGCTGGAGCNCTGGAGCCTTGGAAGTGGGGGCGGTTATCTCCTTTAATGCGTTACCATCGTTTGTCACGCAGTTACTTAGGTACGAGAAGCAGTCAACTTCAGCTGATTCCTGACCGTCTAGTTTCAGAACAGAACTTGACGACACCCAGTCTTGTAGCATCATTCTGCACTTTGAAGGTGCCAAGCACATGCCGAACGGAGCAACAGAACTTGCTAATCTGTCAAGTGCTCTTTTTGCATCTTCCATACATTCAAACAGACAAACCCTTTTGTCAGCGTACTCCAAATCGCACAGCTTTCATCCGGCTGCCTATTGAATAGTTATATTTCGGAGAGCAACTAATGGTTTCTCTAGTATTTCGTCTATGACGAACTTGACCAGCACTGGCGAAAGAGGGCACCCTTGACGAACACCACTGTCAGTTACGAACGAACCACAGCTCGCCGTAGATCTCTTACACTACTGCAGGTATGTGAGTAGAGTGAGCTCAGCATGTTCACGTTCTTCTGTGGCATTCCTTTGCGAAGAAGCAAACCTATAAAGGATTCACGACCAACTGAGTCGAAGGCTCCTTTTCGGTCAAGGAAGATGCCAACCGTTAGCCAACAATACTTATGATGTAGCCAGAGGACTTGACTTACATATTCCAGAAATAGGAGCAAAATTAGGAAAGTTCAAGATGATAAAATACAAAACCTCACAATTCAATACCGAGAGGACTTATTTCAAGTGCCTGAAGCCACACCACACTGAGAAGTCACTAATATCAAATTTTGGAAGATACTTGCTACTTGGAAATTACAAATATTTTCCCGTTTAGTTTTACTTTTTGTGATCAGTAAATTCTAACTTTTTCTGAAATCCCTCTGGTGAAAAAAGACGAAAAATATTTTGATAATGGAAATTTGGAGAAACTTTGAAGTATGTTGTCCATTTGTTTTTATAGTTTATCTGAACGTGAGGTTGGTTAGACGATGGGTTGGTTCGTTTCAGTGAGGCCGAGTCAATATACTAAGATTTGTAATATGAAATAACGAAGCACAAAACAAGTAAGGACACCCACCACTTAGCTGTGTGTGTGCTTGATTAACTACACACACATTGCATCAATGATCCCTGGGAAATTTTCTTTCTTTACCTGGTAGTGGACACAGAGGCATTGATTCAGTTTTCATTCCTGATTTGGTCTACTCAGTAGTTTTAGCTACCATCGGTCGTCAACCCTTTCCGAAACACCTTCATGAAAGTACTGTCTGACAATTAGGATGTAACTTTGTGCTCTTCAGTAAGCAAATTGCTACGAAATCTAAAAAAACCGATCTATAAGGCTGAAAAATAATGAATGAAGACTGAAAGTCATAGGTGATCATAGAAGGATAAAGTATCACGGGAAACGATGTAGGCTGCTGTTTCGTCCATGCCAGAACCGGCGAGAAATGCGTACTCACAAGAACTCAACCGGCGGCTCTTAGACTTGAGCTACATGGTCGATCCAACTTTAATGAATCAACCCTAACTGAACTTGTTGACTAGAATAAGAAAACTAAGCAGTTAGGGTTTTAGACTATTCTTACACATACTCGTGAGAAGGCGACCATTTCCTAATTTTCTCGCTATTTAGTAAATTGGTTGACGTCACCAGCCTACTAAATTACCGCGTGCCCATAAGCACGTGTGTGATATGCATGCAGGAACGTGGTTTAACCAAAAGATAGCAAACTTGCTGGTCAGCATATCCGGTTTTGCAAGTTTTCGACTGGAACGAAGAATAACCAGGAATGAGACTGGAGGCGGGGTAACAATCTACATTACCTTCACTCGGTGCGACAAGTTCGAAACGTTGTTTACTTTCATTCCACCAAAACAAAGGAACATAAAATCTTAGTATCCCTCAGCCTGTGACGCCTTCACCTAGAGAAATCGCTTGCCATGGTCTGCTCGTGTTTCTTCTTACAACAATCTCTATTCTGTGATACAGTTTGTTGAACCCGCTGTTATTTTCAATTTTTTGCCGTCCGATGGAAACAAGTTTTACTCACACTGACAGATTACTCTCCCTGCTACTAAAAGCCGTGAGAAAGAACAAGCGTTTAAGATGTATCAGACTCGTGTGAAACAGCTTCCGTACAAATCAGGGAGGATGTCAAAAGACTGATTGTTTCACTAGTCAAGCAATTCCTAGGAGTTGGAGGTGAAGGGTTGTTTGGGCAAGGGATTGGAATGCTTCGCGGGCAGAGGATCCGGTCCACGACCATAACTAATGACGTGGACAGCCCCAATGCTGCATTGGTTTATCCTTGAAATGATAAGTTGTCGTCCTACCCCATAGATTGCTTACCTAACACAAAACCCGTCAATCACGAAAGTCATCTTTCCAAAAGTACTAAAATCACGAGTACTGTAGGACCACAATGTCTGTATTTGCCTGCCCTCAAAAATGGCACTGGTCTACTCACAGGGCTTTTCGCGTCCCTTATCTATAAATTTGTATACACATTCAAATTCTGATTCCCGGAAACCTTTCACCATTGTTCTCATTCAAAAATATTCTTATTCTAGTATTTTATCCAAAAGCCTTCATCCCGTAACTTTCTCTGGACTTAAAGCTGAAGATTGCGGTATTCTGACCAGTTTTGGGTTTGCTATTGATGTTCCTAATCACCTCCTTCAGTTTGCTTAGAAGCAAAATAAATTAACGATGGACGCTGTCTTTCCACTGCTGGAATTTATTTGTTAATCTTAAGGCGGTTCCCGCAAATCCATTCGTTGTGTCTTCCTCGATTATTCTTCCGCTTTCGATTCTGTCCCATAATCTCTTCTTAAAAAGTTACAGTTCCTCGGTTGTTCCGCAAATTTATCGTATTTAAAAGATTCATTAACGGGAGGGATTCAACGACAGAAAGCAAACGGTACTGTTTCAAAACAGTTAGAGAACAATTCTGGCGTCCGTTAGGATGTGCTTTCACCGTACTTATTTTCAATATTCACTAGTGATTTATTTTTTATCCCACCAACAAAGATCTTTAATTATGCTGATGCTGTGATCTTAATTCAAGCCAGTCTGACGCGGAACTATTTTCTGGAAGCTTGGCACCGGTGAAAGTATTCTCTCGCCAATAATAATAAAAACTGAAACCGTCGTACAGCTTTCACTACGACCCCACCCCCCTCACATCGACTCAACGACGCGATAAACCGTCCAGCCTGGGAAGAAGTTAACACACACAAAGACATAACTAGAAAAGCGATATTTTGAAGTGAAAGTGTATGGGCTCTTTTCCGTTATGTGGCACTTCTATAAATCGATGGTGCGATAAACAGGTAAGCACGCTGATAGTTCCGTAGGTTTTGTGAGTGAGATAAGCAAATTTCGCGCCGATGCGTATGCATTTATATTTGTGTGTATGTAATGTATGTAGGTATGCGAGCACACATGTCTGCACGCGTTTGGTATGTGTTTGTTTTTGTAGGTAGTTTGGCTTTGTGTACGTGTTGTCTGTTAGTATGCAGTTATGAGCATGATATGCGCGTTCTGTGGTAGCTGTGGGAATCCAAACGAAACAGACGAAATAACTCAGTTACGCGCGAACAGTACAAGAGATGAAACAGACTATATAACTGCTGCGCACTGAAACGTCAGGGACGTACCGAAGCGCAGCCCATACATGCGTACGAAAATGACGGGGTCGGTTGTGGATCACAGGAGACCACTGGAAGCACTGTGTGGAAAGTAATCAATCAGATTGAAGGGGATCCGTGATGTTATGTAACCACACGGGGATATGAGGCGGTTAGGTGTGGAAGAATAGTACAAAAACAGCAGTCCGCATTAGACAGGAATCATTGTGCTAGCGAAGGATGATATCAGATAATCCATGTGCGGTATGATGAGCTGAGGCACACAGGGTATCGGAACGAGGATAGTTCACGACACTGATTTCCTCTCTTCTTCTGAACAAGCAAACTGTGATGATGCAAAGTACGCACAGTGGAACAGCTGTATGAACAAGAACCAGAATAATTTCTACAATTTTGACAAATAGCGGCGAGCCTGGAAAATGATAATAGAGCCACAATAAGAAAAAGAAGTATATAGGATTTGAAATGTGTCCATTCAGATGGATCTGTATAAAAACTGGTGGCCCTAATATGCGCGGGGTATGGGAATCAGATAGACTTATCACTAATGCGTAAATTGATCCGATTAACCAATGGGGGGATAGTCCGTTATGACGTAATATCGGGAATGTGTTTGCAATGAGGGGTTACCCGGCAAACATGTAGCCGCATTGGAATCGTAAAAGTCTCACAGAAAGAACCGAAGGGTGAGAGAAGTGTGTGAAGATGGTGTACAAGGTTTGGAACCCATGAATCTGATACGAATTGTATAATAAAGCAGGGTCACGTCAAAGGTATAAGTAAGAATAGGCTAGTTAAAATTGATGTCACTATTATTCACATTGTCAGTCTGAAGCACAAATCCTGCAGATTTGCAAAGTAATCTAAGCATGCGAAAATCGATACTTGTGATGACATGGGGCGGGAAATGAAGGAATGCGAGGGTGGGTTAGGGTTAAGAAATAAAATCTTTTATTTACTGGAAATCGGAAACGCCAATATGGCTGTTTGTAGTGATATTTTCATCCAATTTACATTACCTTTGGTAGGGAAGATTGAACTGTAAATGGACATAAAAAAGATAGCAACGAAAAGATTACAGTGTCTCAACGAGACGGAAGTTTGACTGGACCGCGGGCCGATGAATAAACAGAATGAACTAACGATAGTTTCAATAACGAAAGAAAGGCGCTCTAAGCAATTTCTGTGGGTTTGGGCTCGACCCCGGATTGCGTTCAGTTACCAAAAAGACCTTTGTATGAACGGTGTGTGGCGTGGGGGAGGTGGGTAAAAGAAGTGAAAAAATCGAAGATAACGAATTACGATAATCAAAGATATGAGCTACCACAATAAACATAATCACATTTGGCTAGGCACATGTAGAAAAACACGGTTGAAATGATCAATGCGAGCGAGGCTGGACTGTGTCGGGCCCGACTATTAGGGGGATTAGATACCACAGACACAGTGGATAGAGGGAAGCGGGGTGGTGATGGGGCATGAATCAGAACGACCAAGCGGGACAGTGTTAGGTGGGATTGACCAACCAAGTGCTCGATGATCAAAAGCGAGAGACAATCAGAATGATCAAGCTATTCAATCGTTCACATCTCTGTCTACAGATGCACATGTGACGTGTGAACTTGATTGTGAGCATTCCGGTGGGATAAATACGATTGTGACTGCACTAAAGCAGATCGGGGGGCGAGACGAATACGGAAGAGGTTGAGAGATTGAATGGAGAAGGGGCATGAAGGCAAAAGAGAGAGAGAGAGCGCGAGACCTCTATAACCCGGATAAATCAGTGATAGGATAGGAAGGAGGATTAGTTATACATTGGTCCGAAGCTTATTTGGATTTTAGTGAACCGGGTGTTTGATTCGAGGGACTCGGGTGGAAGTTGATTAAGCACGACCGTTGCTCTTGGGCAGGACTCCAACGGAACCACTGAGGACAGCAGTATCACGACTCAGGTGGGTTGTTTGAAGAATGGCTTCGTTCAAGGCCTGAGCCGGGTTGAAACAGAGAGAGAAAGTTGTGATGAGAAAAAACCTTTCACGAATAAGTATCTTCCAGAAGATAACGAGTTAAAGAAACACTGAAAATTCTCAGATAAACTAAGCTGTTAGTTATAAACTCAAATACTCTCCCACAAAGCACTGAGCTTCTTACGGTAATTAATGTTTTACATTGCAAGTATGACGCACACAATGTCTGTGTATTTACTGTAATTTAACGAAAGCATGCGTATTTGCTTAGCTCAACCGAAGACCTTATCGAGAAGCAAATCACAAATGCAATCAGTAGAGGGAATTATTACACTTGTATCGCTCGTATAGCCGCCAGCCAATACAGCCTGGTTCCCAAAAGATCGAATAGAACGCGCCTCGATTTACAAAAAATAGATACAGTTCTAAAATTATTATGATTTTGAAGTGCGGACGCTACTAAGGCGATCTCAAAAATTACATTTCCTTCATATCCACTGATGCTTGAGTTTCCAAACTGCTTAACGATTCACTTCGACGGTAGATGAGCTCGTTGTCGTCTGGCGCAAGACCACATCCAGTCTCACGAAGTTTTTTACTTCAAGTGATGCTGCTTAATGTGCTATTTTTCTATATAAAAAAACATGCACACAGTGACATTGTGTGTCTACGTTGTTTTGTCCTTCCAATGCGTCCAGTACTATGTAGACAATTAAAAATACATTATTTGGTATAAGAAACAGTTCTGGTTTCTTCCTCAGGCTCAGGAATACAAATTACGAGAGGAACGATCGAGTTTTGTTNTGTTGCGGCCACATCATTTTCACATACACTTTCGACAACTAATTTCCGAATGTTTGAGAACGTGCGGAGAGGATAATGTGGATCGTAACCAGATCCTACTAAATATGGGAGGGGTTGAGAGTAGGAGTTCATGTTATAACAAGTTCTGTTGTTAAGGTTGTGAAAACGGTGGCAAATATTGCACGTCATCACCACGCTCCCACGTGGGGTCATCTCAAAGTTCCGCTGGATATCTGGTGGATGCCGGTTCGACGGTCACTATAATTTATCCGGTCCGCCAATAAAGTCTATGACTAGCTGCGACGATCGCTATCTGTTTTTCACAGCCAAAATTGAATGCATAAAACAATTAATCTGTTTTGGCCGAAACTAGTCTATTTCACAGATGAGCGTAGTGATGACGCGGAAAATTTGCCACCGATAAAGCTACCCCTTTGCTTTCGAACAAGATAACTGAAAATTAACCGGAGCCTCATTCTCTACCCGATGTTGTTATGAGTTGATCTCAACCATGTGAACCCACCACATATTCATCTTGTTTTTTCCGATCTAGATGTTGATAAATAAATTCCCGAAAACACAGTCGGCAACAATTTGTGGGCTGATTACGACACTGGGCTTAGTTCACGATTATAAAGAAAATTATGAATAGGCTGTCTTTAAATTTTACTTCATCACAATCAGCTGTGTACCAGTGTCCGTTCAAAAGTAGTCAAGATACACGCAAATAAAACTTTGATCTCTGAGTGTAACTGACCTTGTCGGCATCGTTTCCGAATCTCACCCCGTTTGATCGATAGGTAACCTACAAATATTCAGTAAATAGGATGATTATTCATTTCAAATGACGTATTGGGGGAATGAAAAAAACAGGTTTTTTAGAGTTATTGGACGCTGTGAGTTTTGCTCCACTGCACGGCACCAGTGATCGGGGTCTGAATGGGCCGATCAAATGGTAACGCTCAACAAATATGCGATCATTATTCCCACCACAAAGTGAATGAATCAATCACAGAACAATTGGAGAAACTATGGATTAGCATTTGAAGAGCTACCGGTATTGCACTCAAACACCGGATGCAAAACACCCTTGCAACTGGAAACGAAACTATTCCTTTCGTGGATATCCCATGAGAACCCTATTCAGTACAATGTTACTCATGAGTAGGCAAAACAATTAGGACAAGAAAAAAACACCCCCAGTTGTGTTGACGATGTGCATCCAATGCTGATCCAAAATGGACGAGAATGGACCCAATACAGTTTATCGTCAAAAGATGTGGTCAATTAACAACGAAGTTGGAATAATGTGTGGATTATTTCTAGTTCTATGCGACAGTTCACATCATTTTGAAATACACCGCCGGAGTGCTTCACCATTGTAGGAACACAAAATCAGTTCTCAAAATACGGGTTGTTCACCACTCACTGAAGCGATTCAACTTCAGTTTCTTCGGAGAATGAGAAACACATGCACCACAGCACTTTCTGCAAAATGGAGCAGGGTGTTAGTTCCCACTTAAATGAGTTCGATCTAATAAAACAATGGTACACCCGATATACGTGTGTGTTGCACTCAATCTCACTTGTGAAATATAATAATCAGAGCTCAGAATTTCGTTATTCTCAACTGAGGTGTAATCGTTTTGTACACGAAAATGGATCTGTGGGAATAGTTGGAAAATGAGTGTATCGGTGCATTTTTCTCATTTGTTCTAAACTTATCTCCAAAAGGATGGGTAACAACATAAATTTAAATGGAAGTTGACCAAGAGAAACGGTGAATTGGGAGCTGTCCACGCGGCTCTACAACTTATAATTGGAAACGAAAGTGAAAATTCGCGAACCGTTTGTATAGCTTGGGTTGGTAGTTCTTCTGATGTTATAGTATGGGTCAGGAAACAGAAAACCGGTTGATGCGGAAACGCCATTGCCAAAATAATATATTTTGCCAAGTGGTCGGAATGACAACAGAAACTGAGGGATGCATACATTTGCTGTGTTAGTTTTCATCGGTTTAGAGCAGATAATGCATAGTCTGATTTGAGGACCTCGTATGTCAGAAGAAGAGGTCATCGTTTCACTCCATTTATGCAATTTGATGAGCGCTAGTCAAAAGCAAGGAATCGGAATGAATAGGATCAATTTGGATTGTGCAAAGACTTAGATTATCTTCAAAAATACGAGTTTAGGGGAAAAGAGATAAAAATCTTTGTCAGGAGAGAGAAGAATTGGTGTACGAAAACACTGAAAGCCACATTGATCCATTCCTGAAGAGAACTGTATGCTCTCTGGTTGCTCAGTGGTGTTGATTTTAAAACTCATTGAAGGGAATTTTTATTTTTCCCCGACAAAGCCCATGAAAGAGAGAAGCCTTACATTGAAACCCACTGGCGTGTTTTCTCACCAACTGCTATGTGCAATCAGCGAACTGTGACTGTGAATGTTGGAAAAATGGTAATGATGAAATAAATAGAAGCTGAAGCGGATTAAATGATTTTTAACTGCATTCCATTTGCCAAAATCAGGATGAATAAAGTCATACGTCACCAAAATACACATTGATATTCTCTCTTCCTAATAGTCCATACATTAAAAAATAATTAGAATGTATAGTTTTTGCAGCAAAATTGTGGAAGATTATAGTTATTGTCAGGCAACGTCCAATTTTTCCAGTTATCCAATCCCAGGCTACTAGTCGCAGTCACGGATGCACTACCTAGTTGGAATTTTAGTTAAAGATCAGTAAATAGTTCATTTGCACTATCAGTTTGCACTGAAAATGTTCGGGCTCCCTCAGGTAAGCGATTTATTTAGGATAAATCTATTAAACTCTCTGAATAAAATAGTAAATGCATATAATGGATAAATGGTTCATAAAAGGTTAATTAAAATATTTGCGTTTAAAAGACACCTTGAACTGAGAGTAACAAAAGTCATGCACGATTAAGTTGAACGATAGAAACAAAAGATTTACTTGACGACCAACAGAGTCTCACCAAACCGGTCGCATAACCTACACCCATCGTCCCCTTCATTCGTTCACCAAGTTACCTAAGATGAGATTGGGTCTAACAGCAGTGAGGTACAATGTGACGAGAACGCACAAACCAGCAATTGGATTAGACCGAGTTGATCGGGATAGGTCCCGTAGTTGGGACGCAGATCAGACAAAGAAAGATATGTAAGTGAGCAGCGGGGCAGGATATTGAGGATACCGACATTGGCAGCAAATGAACAGCATACTAGCGGATGATGATGATGATGATGCAAACGCGAGCTGGCTCAGGTATGGCCATGATTATATGATTTCTTAGGCTTGTGTTCATCCCAGTCAGCACTTACTCGCAATTGATCTTAGTGTACCGTAGCGTGATTGAATCAGATGATGTACGTATGAATGAAGAAAACAGAGGGAGTGGAAACGTGAAAAACTATACAGAAATAGAACAGTAAATGGGATCAGGTGAACGAATGAGGAAGAAACACCTCTCGAACAGAGTAACACTAAACCGAATGATCAGTCCAGTTGCTCAAAGCCAATTATTCATGTCACGTGGAGACCGGATCAACCCGGGGATCTTGCGACACTCATGGAGCGAGAATAGTCAAATCGGCATAGATGATTGAGTGCATAAAACAAGGTAAACCAAAAAAAGGTAATCGGCGATCACTGATGCTCCAGGAATGAGCATACGCATTCATTTTCAAACTGGATATGCAAATTGCGTTAGGGTGACACACCATCAGATTACTGAGTGGCATGATTTCAAGTGAATTTAAAAAAGTTCTTAACACTGATGAATCAAATTACAGTAATACGTACATATGTGCAAAGACAACTTCAGTAACTGAGTAATCGAAATGGTCATGAGTTTTCTTTTTGGGGGAAAATGGTTCGAGAACAAAGGGTTTGTTCAGCTGTAAATAAACAAACGTTGAATTGATGTGGTACGCCAAAATTGTGTATGTTAATCAAAGCTGAATCACTTGTAGTAAATTGTCTATTAGACGAGGAAACCAATTCAAAAACATGGTGGTTTGTACTGTTCAGTTTTATTTGCAGATGAAACAAAATATGGAGAATGTATATACAAAAGGGAAAAACGGTATGAATCAACTCAACGTTCCATCGATGAGTTGCACTGAGTTCCCTCATTGATGTGGTGCGTACCATTTTAGAACAAAACGAATTGTGCAAACAAAGGGAGATTTAAGTTTGCTTATCATCATTAAAAGGGACAAATCTCTTGAAACCAGATAATATGTCATTAATTCCTTTTTGGGCGATGAAACTTAAAAATGAATTGCGAAAGATCTGCTTGAGTGAATAACTGGTTTGAGTGACGGACACTTTTGTGAAATAATTCTGCAATTTTATTCTTGGTGAATCCGAATTCCTCCCTAATCGAGGCCGCTCAGACTATTTTATTCGAAAGAGTGAATAGTTCTGTTCTGTTCTGTTTTGTTTCAGCGGGATAAATATCAGGGCATAGAGAAGTAGTGAATGTGTTCCGTACCAATTTATAACTGAAGATACATATATGGGGTACATGACTGTAAGAATAGTAGGAATTGGAATGGATTAGCAATGGTCTAGCGAAATAAGTTACCAACGCATTGACCCGGAGCTCGCGAGTTTTGAGTCCGACATAGGCAGCCAACTTTCTCACGTTTGCTTGTTTCCAAGTAATCTCTGATCATCGTAGGTCCAAATCTTAGGAAGGGATTGTACCGTTGTACATTCGGTCCCCACGCCTTCTTCCTGTGGTTGCACGAATGCATACCCCAGGGTTTGGAATCTTGCCTTTCCTGCTTACTTACCAGGATCAAAAAGGTTTGCTCGACTGTTTTCAATTTATAAAGCGTCTGTGTTAATTTCCGACATCTGCTTGGTGACAGTGATCGCGGTTAATCATAAAACAAATTTCCTTATGAACCACTGATTTTCTCAGTTTTCCAAGGAAACTCAGTTAACCGAAAGTCCATTAAATGATACAAATGTTATGATCAATATATCAAAAAACGAAACAATGTATCTAACAAACCTCGTTTGTGAAAGAAAACTTCTTGCAATTGGATAGTTTGTTTTTCTGCTAAATGACCAATTTTTAAGTTTCCAATGCCACATGATGAAAATCAAATTTTACGTTACTACCATCAGTTACGTTCGACCGGGAACTCAACCGAAGTTCGATTTGTTCGAACCTACCCCGTGACTTGGAGGGGATAAACGGAATCTCAATTTGCAAAATACGGATGAATTCTTAAGACCTGAATGATCGTGTATCAGTTTGGACGAAATAGTCTTCGAAAGGGTCGATTCACTTTGATCCTGTTCTGTGAGCGAATTTGCACTTCCTACGAAAACAATACTCATTCGGTTAATTTGTGGTCCCTCGATACCATCTCGGTGAGTTTCCAAGTGGTGAATACTACTTTTTCTCGAAGAAACTCAGTTCGGATTATCCTGTTCAAGTTTCCGCATTCACTACTGACTGTAATCAATGCAGACTGACAACAGTCTAATCAGATAAAAAGTGCATGGTGAAACAGTGGATACTTTCCACGGATTATGATTGGCAGTTGCTATTCACGAATCATTGTTTGGATTCAATAAATCTCTAGTATGCAGAAAGGAGAGAGTTAAACAACTGGGTAAAGTATCCGTGGTAGTATGCAGATGGTTTCGCGGTTGTTGTCCCTAATCTTGCATACGTTTTCAATACTTACCATACAGTTACACGGTTAGTCATATTTAGCGCCAAATATGAAAGGGTAGTTCTAGTCGTGCATTCCACCTTTAATTCTTAAGTAGAGTATGACTGGAAAACAGGTGTATAGTTGTAAATTACAGAGCTGTGAAAGAAACTGCTGCATCACAGTAGTTAAAAGAATAAACACTGTGTTTCAAATGGCTCGAAGGGGCAATACTGTTCACGATGAAAATGATCTAGGTCGATTATTTGACCCGAATTTCCATTTCATGTCACTGATTACCACTTTCACATTTGACCATTTCTCGGAGCATACTTTTTCTTCTACGCCTTCTTCTCAGGTAGAAGGGAACCGAATCATTACAAATGAATTTATTTTAGTGGAAATTGCGACAGATCACCTGATTGATGCTAGTCAAACTTTTCCTATCACACTCATTCAAAGGAGTCACACAAGTGTACTGAAAAAGTAAATCAATCTATTATGACTAGCTGTGAGGTTAGCATTCAGGGGTTAGCAAAAACACGCACATGGTTTAGGGGTGGGGCGCGTGGGACCGATTCACAACGGGAGCAGGTTAGTTGCAACGCTGACACCGCTGTTTTTGTGTGGAACTCACTTCTCCCACTTCATCAGACCGATCTCGCACAGCATGTTGAAACGAGGGAGAGCGAGGCAATATGCGGTCTGTTTGATCAACATCTGTTTCCAGCATTTTCTCAGGTTCTTCATCCAGTATATCATCTTCCTGTATGTCAAACTGTTATCAACGAATGATATTTGCAATAACCACGGTAGAAGTAGTGGCGGATGTAGTAGTAGTGGTGGTGGTGGTGGTGGTTGTGATGATGTACAAATTAGTCTTTGAAATGAAGGTATTCAATTTCAGACACATGTGTAAAATCTAGCCATGTGGGGAAATAATGAGTTGTTCAGTTCCTACCTATGTGAGCAAAGTCTTCAGTTTCAGAAAGAAGTAATTGATTTCCCTTTGTAGGAAGAACTGTCGGTTCTCTGACAAGATACTTTCGAAAAGCATGAAGGTGAAAATCAAAGTCAGCCAAAATACGCATGTACTCAGTAAAATGACACACATCCAACGACAGAGTTCTATATTGTGAGTGATCATTTCGCACCGATCAATCTAGAGCACATTTAGCGTCTGAGTTTAGGGGACTTCTTAAGACATGGGCACCTCTGAGTTGGTAAACTTCCGTGTTCCCAAGTGCCAACTTAAACTCTTCGGTTTCTACCACATGACTTTTTTCATCTGAATCCAATAAGCTGAAGCGTGCATTAGGAGCAATTCTCCGGCAAGTCGCTTGACTGCCGGGCTAAAACAGTTCAAAGGTAACCGAAACCTAAAGACCCGGATTAGACGACCTGTGACACGTAAAGGTAGCTGCTAATCCTCGTCGCGTGGACCAGATCTTCAGCTTGATCTAACGACTTTAAAGTAAATTTATGCAAATAACAGCGATCACTGGGCTGAATCTCGCACCTGTCCAACGGCGAATGAACTCAGAGGGAGGCCTGTTCGCCAAGTTTGACATTTAGTTTGAAAATGTTCCATCATCAGCCGGGATGAATTGCGTTATGCAAACCGATTTTAACACAATATCAACACAACTGCCTCACAGTCAGCACTTGATTGTGTGTAGTGCCAGGGTTGTGCCATCTACAAACAACTGGCGTTGCTTTAGGCCTCTCTTGTACCCACCTCTATTGAAGATTGATAACCGTCTTGAAGTCAACCCATACTCCCCAAGAACTCAGTCGTTTTAAGGGAAGTGCATCCAAGGTATCCCGTCACATCACAAACGACGAGATCAGTGTGTCCTCAACTAATGCGTCTATCACTCTTATTCCTCATATTATGAAA
The DNA here is from genome assembly GCA_900618425.1 of Echinostoma caproni. Classification (NCBI taxonomy): domain Eukaryota; kingdom Metazoa; phylum Platyhelminthes; class Trematoda; order Plagiorchiida; family Echinostomatidae; genus Echinostoma; species Echinostoma caproni. The sequence continues at coordinate 90,380 of UZAN01039824.1, read as the reverse complement.
TGGGATCTATATGCGTGCTCAAATTCGAGTATGGTACAAACAGTGAATGCAAACTGGGTCCAACAATATAACTGGAGAAATGTATGTACTGTGAGTATGATACAATCAACTTTAGTTTTCGTATCCCGGGCTAGGATTTACATGGAAGAGTGAGATACTAAATCATTCATTTTAAGGGATATATATATATATACCAGGAACTACGCTGATCCGGAATTTATCGTCGTTTACCAGGTCCAACCACACACGTTACAATCGAGCAGAACTAGAGCGCTGTAAATGATTGCGACAGTTATCATTCGTCTGCGCAAGTCTCTTTGCGTCATTGAAGTGGATTCAGCACACCAACTTGGGTGACTGAAACCGGAGCGTGTGAACCCAGTAGATTCATTTTCGTTTAGCCACCGGATAATGCCTTCATCTTCCCCATAATTCCCGTGAAACACTTGCCTATACCTCTACCAACTGTGATTTCTATCACGAGTTGCGGTAGAATGTTGATCCCCCGGGCACCTCATCTTACGTTTCAAATAAAAGCGGCTTTGGAGACTATGGTTGCTTGCCATCTTTGTTCCAAAATTTCCGAATGACAGTTAATGTGATATGTGGCTATAAAAAGTCAAACTATTGGGATACTGAAATAGGTTCTATTAAGGGCTGGTTTCTGCTAACCTAGGAAGAATACAAAAAGAAATCGAAACACGTGAACAATCGATGCAAAGAATCGGATTATCATGAGCATTGTGGAAAAATCAGTTAGTAATATAGTAAAAAGCAAAGAAAGCAATTTAAGCAAGTCTACCCTGCATTCCCTTGCCAGCAATAAGATTTAGGTCTATCAAACGGTAAATTCACTCACTGTGCGGACTTCGTCTTCCTGAGTGATTACATCAGATAGTGGTGAGTGTGTTTGGAGCGTTCCAGAGGGCCTTGTGGGATTCGGAGATGGATCTTGGTCCCAACTTTGGGACACTCGGGAACTTGTTCGAAGCGGAGGTTCCGGACGTGATTTTTGGTGTTGGATTTGTATGTTTAGCCCCGTGATACTCTTCTCCTGCCTGTCCGTAGCGCGCTACAGTACATTAATTTTGGAATACAGATAGGTTTGTATTATTTAAAGTAAAGTAGTCAAATTCCAATCGACATACGTTGCAGAGCATGGAGAAAATAATCCAACGGAATATGATACGCACGGAGAAGCACAAATTACCCAACATGTTATGACACGATAATCGTCCGTAATGAAACAGAGAGATTAGAAATTCTAATAAATGTGAACTTTATACGCCTATTGTTAGTAGATTTGATATGCTTGGCGTCGCAAGGGATTCTGACAAAATAATGAAACCACATCTTGAATTGCCTGACATCCAGAATCTTTTGGAACCGAATATTTGGTCAGTTATTTGTCAATGGGAAACAAAAAGAAAATTTATTAACTGATATCAAACAATGTGATCCAATCTCCTTATTCGAACAACGCTATTTCCAGAGAGAATGTCCGAGAATAAGAATTTTGATCCATGTAACGTCAACTTACAGGATGGGGCCAGGCAGGAGACTCGAAAATGTTTTGATCGGGAGCAGCGAACAGTGGAATCCAGTCACCCTGAATGTTTGAAAAAGTGTAGATTGAAATTGACGTCAATCCGATTGCAAATTTAAAACAATGAAACGGGTTTACATAAAATACATTTCCGAATGGTAACTTGGAATTTTTCGACGAGTAAAATTCAAATTATTTGATTTCGCGAAACTTATTATTTATGAAACCATAGATGCATGGACACCAACCTGGGAAAGGACCACAAGTTAAACAGTTTTTTTCCAATTAGAATGCAAATAATTTATGATTGCAACCAATTGAAAATAAAACGATCACTGTATGACCGATTCCGTATGGACAGTTGGACAAGAATGGTAACGAGTAACAGAACATTAATCGTACGATCTGTTGTGAATCTGTTATAGATTATAGTAATAACAAAATAAGTATTACTAATATCAATTTACCGAGAAAAAATTTCCAAGTTAACGCTATCCAGTGCCACATGTTGGGCACTTATTTTGACCAATGACTATGAAGCGCGCTGAACTCAGGACTCTGTCACGCCATCTTTGATTAAGGTTACAAAAATAAATCCAATTAAAAAAACCAATTCAGCGAAACTCTTTTTGTTGATGACTACCATTTTCTTGTTGACTGGACGAATTCCCCGCATGTGAGAACTTTATTAAGTTTCCGCACTTGGCGGTGAAAGGTGGGAAAAAACTTGGTTGGTCGATAGCTATCAACTTTCCTACTCAATTAAACTAGTCGGATAAATTTATAGTGCCACATGCTTAAGTCGAAAAATTACCGCTTCTATGCAATTCAAGTGCACAATTCTGTTTTAACGGAGATATTTGCCGTCAAGCTGAAGGATCTGTAATGTGGAATCAACTAGGACCGGTTTTGATGGTTATCTTTATGGAGAATACGAAACAACAATAACGTATACGGAATCCACACTTCTACCAACACAATGCTGATGGCAAACTTTTCGAATAAGAAAGACAGTACACACATACGTAATACATAAAAAACGCAATTATTCACATCACACGATTTAGTTCATGGATGAAGACACATTTCAGGCTTCTTTTCAATTCCGAATTACAAAATGCAGGAGAGAAGAAGACGGATATCTCGTCGGATCTGTAGTTCACGAGCGGACAAAGACGGGATGGTAGTTAAATTTTATTTCTTGTCCAGTGTAAAATTATACCCACAATCGTTGGTACAGGGTTTGTTGTCTAGAACCAGGATATTCTGCCTCAGTGAAACATAGACTTTTCTTGTGTATCAACAACAATGGACGATCACGTATATCCAAGAGATTTTATTGCAAAGCATATAAGGTCCTTGGATAAACGAGAACTGTGGCATACTGCCTTGAAGAAAGCCATCTTTTTAACCAACCTTTTAAAGGTGATCAAAATAATAGACGCTAAATAAGGCCATTGCAGGAACTCATAATGTTGCTTCCCTGATAGTTCCTCTAGACGACACGAAACGAATGCTCACTGAATTCAATCTAGAACAAACGAACTCGTCACCTATCACCTCTGGTTTTACCCTTTTTAATGCCATTGCCGTAGTAGGTACGTCTGAAGAACTGAGAGGTGATGGTCTGCCGGTAAACTGTCGACCTGGATTCAATTGTCTGCCAGCACATCAGAGAATGTACCAAAGAGTCTGGCGTGTACGAGGTCTATGTATTCAACCAGTTCAACGGTCTGTCAAATAGAAGATTGCAAGAAATTTGAAATTCCTAAAGAAGCCCTTTGTGTCCCAATTCGCCAGCAAAGTAGCCGCTTACTGCGGTTCCCTTAAGCAACTGCGATCCAGCACTAGTAACCAGACCTGCTTAAACAGATCGAGTTCTTGGCCAGCCTCGCGCTGCCGCGGTGAGCTCCCTGTTTTTGCTCCCAAACCGGTTTTGTGATCTTTTCGCTCTGTTTTAATTCATTTCTTTTCTCAGTGGGTGTTCGCTTGTCCCCAAACTTGTCACTCTTTCAAACGAACAAGATGAGATCACCAAGAAATGACTGAATTTAACAAATGCTGTGAGCATGACACTTCTTGCTCTCATAATAATCTTAAAGGGAGCTGGTTGTATCAACGTGCTGCCAAAGTACATTGAAAATAGGTTGAAACTATTTTCCACTAAGTGAATAAATGTGTAATAATAATTTTTATAAGCGATTTGAACGAATAAAAAAAATCCCTAATAAATACCGTGATTCGCGCACAGATAGTCATCCTATTTCTATCTCCGTGTCCGGCAGTGTTCAACCTACCTCCGGAGGAAATTTGAAGGGTAAGTCACCATAATTCAATTCCAGAGTAGTATCGACCAGCGATGCAGCGGGATAAATGGGTTCATTCTGTTTCAATTGTTCCTCTCGAAGCCAATAGGCTGGACCGAACATACGCCCGTTCTTGGACCACTGTATCACGCCCGCGTCCAAATCGAGGAAGCACCCGATCACATCATCTTTTCCAAATGCCTTTCAACCGATCGGGGATTGGGAATAATGATGGAGGGAGGCAAAAGAAGTAAATAAGAAAGAAGGAGTAAAAACGGAACGATTCTGAGTCGAAGGAAAACAGGAGAAACGTTACTCGGAAACTGTCAACTTTGTTTTCGAGAAGAACGTCACTTTGGGTGTGTTTCTGTCGTCGTCATTTACTGGTCCCGAGAGAACACCTATGAGAGATCTAAGTGTGGACTGATATCTAACTAAAGTGATTGATATTTTTCATTTTTTTCCGGTCCATCAAACGAAAAGAGAAGAATGTGGGTGGTGGTTGTGAATTATGAGTGTTTCTTGGGTGCGCGCGCATAAATGTATCAGTTCTGGAGAGAAATGGGAACTATAAAATAAAATTAAAGTTACTGGTAAGCAAAAGAATGAATTGAAACATGATTTTTATATTACATATTTTACATATATTATATTATGATTGTTCGAGAAAGGATACTAAAAAGATTCCAATATTTGAAGCTGAACATCTCATAGATTACATTGCTTGGCACCAGGATTAGAAGTGATTTTAGGCACATTTTTATCTAGTTTGAGCATAAGAATCTTATTGCGCTCCAAGCAACCATATGATTCAATACAATATAAAAGATCGATATTCACTGAACTTTGTCTGCTCGGGAAGAGAATGAATTCCAGAACACTAAATATATGAATATGATCCAACAAATGGCTAGACGTAGCAATGTGAAACGGAATACATAAGAGATTTGATAAATAAACACGTGTAAATCAGAGAGAATCGAATATAAAAAATAATAGAAATCAAGGTTTTCAAATATTAAAGTTTAAAATCTAAGTGAACACATTACACGACAGATGCACACAAAACTATCTTGCATTCTTACTGACACCTACTGAAGCAGATGAAATATATGAATCGTGAGCAGTAGTAACGCAATTGGAAAAAATGTAGCAGTATAAACTGATTGGGAATAAAAACGACTTCGACTGCAAGTGATTCTAGTGGGATATGCGGAAGTCTAATCTCGAAAAAGCAAACTTTTCTGGTTACAACTTTTTGCATGATAATATTACTTATAAACATGGCAAACGTAACGTTAACTGAAAGGCTAACAAGTACTGTACAGTTGTTTCGACCTGGTTGGCTCGCATCAGCAGTGCGAATCCATCGACCCAACTGGGGATCGAACGCAAAACCTCACAGGTAAAACAAGAGCGTACCACCTACTCGATCACCAGGTAGCCAGCCAGACCGTTTTTACTTTAGTCCATTCACGATACAACAAGAACAACATAACAAGGTCAAAACAAGTGTACAGCGCTTACCAACTGTTCTGTACACGTTTCGTTTGCCCAAAAATAATCACGTGATCTACTGCTGATGTGTTCCAAAATATCATTTTATCGGCGTTTTAAAACACGAATCTCATTAAAAAGTCAGAGAGATACTTTTTAACGGTTTAATGATCAAAATGCAAAATTAACGTAACCATGGTGACCGCAAGACTTGTGATGATTGCAGTCTAACGGTGTTTAGCAGGTTGAGGTTGTGGACATGCATTCATATGTATGTGTTCAGGAATTGAAAAGTGGAGAATATTTAATGACTCTGAATTTGAGCATGATTGATCCACTCACTTCACCGTAGTTCTCGATCACATCCGCATGCAACTTTTTGCCCTGCAAACCAGTTATACCGAAACCGTCTCGATCGGCACCGAATCCGTAGCCAAATGCATCCAAGCCCAGATCCAGACTAGCTCCATCCAACGACCAACCGACTCGCGCCAAACCGGAATCTTCGATACACTCGATTTCGTAATAGTACTTACCGCCACCGAAAATACCCTGATCGAATGAATTAAGGAATCGTTGGATACGGAAACGCGTGTCGAACGGTAAAAGTCATAAAATTCGAGATTATTTCATTTGTTTGCTAGCCAAATTATGAGTTGTGATTTCGTTGCGTTTTCAGTTAACCAGGGATCTATCAATCAACTACAGATTAGGCAAACACTTGACTCACATAGATAACTCGTATACCAGAGACGCAGAAAGGAAAAGCACCAAATCGATCGAGTCACCGAAATGGTTTCAGAGACCGAATGTGTTGCATGCAAAGGCGAGGCATAATTGCGTCGAAACGGACGTCGACAGTGGGTTGCGCTGTTGCTTAATTTGGACCTCACGGGGGAGACAAAGACATTTCAGCGGGTGCACGTACTATCGAGATTGTGCAAATCGGAACAGAATGCATGCTGAGACTGAATCGCATACTCGTATTGCTTGTTTTTCTTCTTCACCGGCGTACACATGCAATGATATTTTCATTATATAGTAAACGGCATTAACAGCAACCACAGCGGCAACAACAAAACACATGTACTAGTGAGTTTAACTATTTATTGTGCTCAGTTTCTGGAGGGATAGGTAGGGGTGAGTTGAGTTGACTGAAAAGTATTAGGACGATGATAATTCAACCCCGAACTGGAGAATGCGTGCGTACATACATGGTCTATGGTCAACTCCATCAGGTCTATTCAGTGCTCCATCAAATTCCTTGTTTCTTTATGATCACCAGCATTTTGATGACAACGAAAGCTGCAGTAGCAATAGCAACGATGATTGCGAGACACAATTTGTGATCTGAAATAATCTTCTTCTGACCTGACTGTTTTATTCCTGAATCAATTTCAAAGAAATGATCACCATGTCAGGGTCGGTTTTGATTGAGCGGGCAACACCAGACACCGGGGTGGATATTATCTAATAATGGGATGTAACGGGATTCGTTGATGGTACAGGGTGTTTGCGATATCATTCTAGCAGAGATATCACATTAAACCAAATAATGGCAGGTACTTTTCTTTGATCAATAAAATCTTAATTTCATTTTGGTTCACTGATAATAAGACGATACACAAAATCTGAAGGTAGGAGGAAATGGTCAGTCATGGATTTCCTGGGGAAAGACGAAATTTGGGAAAATAGTCGGTGCTGACGGGACTGAAACCCACGAGCTCTGAGTAGTTAATACATTAACTGCTTGAGGAACGTAGTCATCACTATTATTAATGCAATGATGGAGACGGAGAATCTCTGACAATTTACACGAATGATTTGACTGTACTGGCAGCACTGTTTCCGTATGGTTTCTGTTTTCTTTTTCGACGTAGTCAAGAGGAGTGGATAACGTGCAGCTTGATGGGCCAAATGAGTTTTAAATGTAAAATATCGAGAAAACATAAGCTGCAGTCTTAATAATTCCGGCGAATGAGGAGTATAGACCATATGCCTACTTCCTCTCAGTTCGAGAGTTCAAATCCCGTCATTACTATCGTCCTAATTTCTCAGAAGTTATTTTTGAGTTTCCAGCAGACCGAGGCCCCCTTTCTGGACTTTGATTATACAATAGCTGTTACTCAGGTAAACGGAACTGAGGGATAGTGGTACCAAGCACAAAACACCAAAGTTTCTTACACAGGTCCTAAATAACTGTTTCAACTTTCGTACAACATTGTTTCGATTTGCAAAACAGTGATTAAGTTTAATTTCTTTGTCAATAACCCAAAAGAAAAGAATCGGGGCCTATTACGCAATACCCAACTGCTCACACTATTCATCGTCACTAAACTCCTCCTTTCGTTTTGCCGAATTGAATCAATGTTTTAATTCCGTAAACTATCGGTGGTTGATTGCCAAAAAGGATATAACTCCGCAGTGTTTAAGCGGACTGATCATGATGGGTTCATGGAATCTTCTCACAATACTGGTTTTATTCCGGGAATTGCCGAAAAAAGTTCAATGCAAAAACTCTTCACAATATTAAAATGATATATTTCAGTAGCTCTGATCAGTTGATGTATCTTCATCGTGTAACGATCAGTACTCGGTTTCATTTCTGTATTTTCGATATTCTGGCACCAGCATGATGAACGAACATTTAGTCAAATTCATTATATTCTCATAAAATCACTTTACGCGGTCACCTGATGAGTGGTTTAGTAGAATTTTCAAACTGTTAAAAATTCATTGTAGACAGTGAAGTTGCAGAGCCATTAAATTCTACTGTCCTCATAGCAATAAAATAACAAATGTCTATGTACCCACCAAGCTCGTGACTTTGACGTCTGTGAGCAGTAGAAGATTAGGTGATGCTGAAACAGGTTTCCAACCACAGACAATATAAGTCTGACCATTGGAAAAACCCGTTATCTCGTTCAAAGTGAAAATTTATGAGGTTGATGAATACGTTGTGCTGCGTGGATGGGAACATCAGATTTCCGTACAGACAGTTGTGTTTATGGTTTCTTTGAAATAGAAAAATGGCAAGCATCTACACAGAGAAAGCTTGGCACACAGGGATTCCGGATATCCTGGGTCGAAAGAACAATGATAATACGATAGTTCATAAACTAAAGGACGAACGCGGAATGAGGCTGGGGGTGATTCGGATTATCTGCATTCTTATCCCATTTGCTTCGTGGTCATACGCGAGTGCAGAATGTTTCATGAAGCCGTTTGGCCACATTGCACGAGGTAGATAATGAAGTGGAAAATTTGCAGTATTTGTCTCCCTTAGACGGAGGCAAAGGGACATTTTGCCAAGTGAAGAATACAGGTATTTCTGGAATTTGTGCGACATGACCCTCAACCGATAAAGACACTTCAGTTTACAATATACTTGTCTATCGATAGCTATGGGTAAAGGGAATTGATTCCGTGCTTTATCGCAAAATGCTATATTCTCAATCCTCTTGTATCAGTATTTGTGTGGGTGCGATTTTGATTGTTACGATAAAACTTGCATGGGTTTGCAAGTTACAGCTCCAGATAGGAAGCGTTTTGGTTTATAGCAGCATGGAAAATTATTCTTTCTGACAAACAATGTTTGTTTTAAAAGTGCTCATTTTAGTCAACTCAAGTCTTTTCTAAATAGCAAATCCTTTTACAAACGATTCACAATAAATCAACCGAGAGATGATCACTTGTTGCCATAATTAAATTGGAAAATTGTGACTACAAACTGCTTAAGCAACATTTCTCGCCATGAAGAGAGTACACGTGAATATTGACCTTAAATAGTCGACCTTGAGACATGTAGCTGGTTGAATAGGCGTTTTTTGAGATCACCGTACTCAAACATGATGAAACCCTCAAGAGCTTTTGGTAAGCAAGGGAAACAGAGGGGCAGCTTATTACCGAGGTCTACAAATCCGCCTCGCAGTTCGTAACCGGCGCCGGTGCTTCGATGTAAAATTAAATATAACCTTCACATAATTAGGGGAACTTCGGTAAGACAACACTGAGGAGGAACAATATCAACCGAATTGTCACAATTCAATGGGTACGTTAGGTCGTACATTTACTAGACATTCGACTAATAGGAGCAACAACATAGGAGTATACTATTATAGTTATACAATGGTCGCTGTGGGCTATTTTCATATTTATTCCCGTGAATGACGCTCAAAACGCTAGGCTTTGAGAGGAAGAGGTCTGAAGAAAGTCACAGTGTTGCCAGAGTTTGATCAATACCTACGTGTAAGGCGAAATTCAAGTAAACTTAGTCATTACAGTTTGAATGTCTGCAAACTGTGGTCGCCGGAGTGGGTGGGTCAAAAGGTCATTGATCACTACAAACATCAGTGTCTGGCTATCAGTGCATTGTTGAATAGAAAACGATTCGCAGTTTGTACCTTTCACGAAAAAGCTGAAAGTTGAAATGCCTTTTTAGAATAAATGACTATAATGGATCCAAAGATTGCGAGAACAGTACCCGATCGTTCCAAGACCAAACTACAAATTGTCAACAACAAAGCACGTATTGCCGAGAACAAGGAGGGTTAGTTCTCATCAGGTCCCGTCAGACAATATCTCCTGAGAATTGCCATACAACTTCTCTTCGCCTAAGCTCTGTGATTTTGCTGGAAATCCTTAGTTTGCTATTGGTAATGCGTAGTTTTGTTTTGACTATCTATGGGTGCCAAATGTAGGGTAACGATAGCTCATAATACAACCCAACTGTATGAGAGTGAGAAATGGTGTGAGTTCTCTTTTGAATGAATTATCTACAGCTCATGCATCTTCTTAATTTCCTTACAACCTTAGTTTGCTGAAATTCTCCATCCTCTGTTCGATTCAACTTTCAAATTTCCGGTCTTTCTCCTGCTATTTCATCCAAACGGGCAGCCAAAAGGCAGCAAACAGAACAGGTGCACGAAATTGTACGGGTAATGGTTGTACAAACTGAAACTGAGTACACCAGGATTGAAGCTAGAGCAGGGTTGGATTACACCAAGAAAACAATTTGGGTAATTCCATAAAATATTAATCATTGAATCGAATAATTGATGCCTAGGCATCCATGTGAATAAACTAACCTTATTCGCTCGGAATCCCTGCCAACCGGTATTCTCGACCGCTTGAACCATCCGACCGTTAGGAGAAACAACCAAGTTGGTATTTGAACTGACATCACCAGGATTCACTCGCCAGCCGACATTCCAGTTTCCCACTCGCTTGGAATCGTCGACGAGAGCGACAGGAGTCCATGGTAGACCGGAACGCGATGGGTGTTTGGGTGGGCAACTGAACGGCTTGTATCCGAAATTAAAGGCCACTCGAGCGTCCTTCAATGAAGCAGCTGGATTGCAAAAGTGTTCAACATGTCAAAACTCTGTTCCAGTGTACATAACTCAACATTACTGGAAAACCCCAAAAGATGTTCTATTTCTTCCGAAACCTTGTTTTCACCCTCAGAAAATTCCCCCGTACAACGCAAATCAAAAGCACCGGTTAGAAAAGCCGTGCTGGCTGCGTAATCACGGAGATNATGGCCAGCGTGCCCATCCGATAGATTCGGAAAACTCGCATTTCAAGAGTCCTTAGCGCATGCGTAAGTAATCAATTTGGGAAGCGGAAGTTACTAGCTCCATTGAACTAAGGAATGTAGTGAACACCGAAAATGCGGAAATCATCTATCAAGGACATTCGAACTGGGATAATGGTGGCCGTCATCCCCTACACGAACTGATACTTCACACATTATTGTGAATATATTAGAAAATCCTCGGTGTTAGGCTGATCGTAACGGGACCACAAACAACCAGTGAAGTGATATTTCTTTGTAGCACTGCCTGTTAAATGAGTTCTTTCTGATACAGTCCAGAAACATACA
>UZAN01039824.1:66569-78594 GCA_900618425.1 Echinostoma caproni | reverse complement strand
AAACTGAACTCTTCACGCGCACAGTAGCGTTGGTCAACCATATAGAGATTTATGATATTCGGGCTTGATTCGAATTAGCTATCCTTCAACCATTATCCCAAGTTTATTCGACCAATCATGAAAAGGTATGCTTTTTCATGCAAAAAGTCTCGAGTTCTACTTCAGCACAGATCAATGGATGTGCAAAAGTGACGAGCTCTTACGGGAATGAAACTTATTTCTAGATCTTCCTGTATCTGATCGACTAAGTATACTGAGAATTGTGCTTGCGGCTGAAGTATGAAGGATGACCAGTCAAATTCAATAACGGTTATCCTATACCATTCAAAAATAACCCTGAGTTAAAATGCAGAGCATACAGATCTGTTGTACACTTGGAGCGTTTCACTATTCACAGAAATGTTCGGGAAGCATTGAACACCTATTGAAGCGATCTGTTCAAGAAAATAATGCGAAACATTTTTCGGTTAGCCAGGAAGGCCCTCAGCAGAAGATTTCACAACAGCAGTCTTCTGGTACAGCTCTCAAACGTTCCAGACTGTGTAAAATGATGCCCCGATTGACAAGGCTTATCAGCTGATACTGGACACACGTGCGAATATGCGCTATGGAGCATCTTTACAGTTCGATTACTTGACGAGTGACGGATCACACTCATCGTTTTATCGATTTGTTCTCATCAACTTATTTCGTTACACATGATTGTAAGTTTTGCACTCATTTATTCATCCATTCAGCAAACGATTCACTCAGCATTTAGTTGTTTTGTGTCACGATTCTGACGACGTGAAATTGAGGATCAATCTGCGCTCATCAAAATTTTACAGAAGTAGCCTAGCTTATTGGTCAAACAAAGAGAATAGAATTATCGCACTTCTGGAACTGTTTCGAACAGAAACAAGTCAGTTGTAACAAGAAGCACCAACTGATCGTCTAATATGATACGTTTAACTAGTGATAGAAACGATGTGAGTAAGTTCTGGTAGCGGATATTGCATATTAAAGAATCCAGAGAGCAGTTAATCCTGCAGAATCTGGAATCTGCCGAACAAACGCGATCGTGCAAATTCATTTTGTCAAATCACCTGTGACATTTTCCGTGAAAGATTATAATTGTTAAACGTACGACCCACGGGTCGCAAAATCCCGAAGTTCCTGTCGAAGAACGTCTGAAGTATTGGTTGAGCTAATAGAGAATGTTTTCTTTGAAATAAGAAATCATTGATGATCGACTCAAATCATTGGTTTTAGTCAATGGCTTTGAATCTCCAAATGATGCTTAACTGCGTACAAAGCTGATTGCGAAACAGGAGTCATCAGAAAAACAATCCAGCTTGTGAACACAAGGTTAAGAAACAGAGTTTCTGTAGTTTCTATTAAAGAAAACCCGTGTACTACTTCAACACGTTTACTCATGTTAGACACCAGTCCAGAGCCATATTCCGAACCAGGAGTTGTTTATTCAACCCAGAGCAGGAATGGTTATACAATTACCTAGCAACTGGCTAGAGCGGAAGACATAATGATTGTTTCCCTCTCAACTTGGATTGCTCTTGGTGGGCAAATATACAGAACTACACATTGTGCCGCTAGGAATGCCAGTGAGCAGAAAATGCCGTTCTTGGGTATACTAGAACTTGAAGTTTGTTTGAGTACTTACTATTATCATAACATTTAATGGGTATATACCTCTCTTAGGTCGAGAGTAAATGAATAAGATTTGATTATTGATATAAATTTTAGTTCACTATTCTTAACACATTGTTATTTCCGAGTTCACTTAGTCTATTTGACGTTGCAAATAAAGCTAACGCATAACAAGGTAAAACGATCAAACATATCCAAAACGCACACAGAACTATTTGGATCAGGTTGAATATTATGCAATAAACCCAGTGATATCCTTTAGGTAAAATAGGGTTTTATTCATATAACGCCCAGTTCTATATGTAGCTTTAAAATCGATCGATAGCAAAGTGGAAAGATAGGAGAATGCAAGCGTACTCCCATCAAGTTAGCTATTCAATCTAGACTACGTCAATCGTGTAAGTAAGGATGGCAACCTGTACTAATTTTTTCACTGGACTTAAAGACTGTTGAATTTTGATCAAAACACATTGCTAACTATTTATTTATTTTATATTATTATATATTATTTTATAAACTAAACAGAAACCAAACATCACTTATCAACTGATTTTTCCTATGCCTATCTTCATAGTAAAGTGGACCATGTATTTTGGTAATTGAAAAAAATTATCGCGGGCCGTATCATTATGGTATATTGCCGCTCGAGAAAAGGCGCGCTCCGACCATTTTGCAGTAAATAATTGACACAAAACTAAGTGATCTATGTGCGCAACCCCATCTAAGTGATATCATCATGCTTACAAGCTTATTTTCAAAATTTTGCGATGCTTAGTAGGGGCAATTAGGTTTTAAATGTTATATAAAGTAGAACTCAATTTTTCCTTCAGACATACGATTTCTCGGTTTGATTATTGGTCAAAACCGACATACATACGTCGTACAAAAATACAGGATAGCAAACAAATGCGTTTGCGGTGATTCTTTTAGAGACTAATACATTACAATTTGAATGGAACTTTATAGTGGGAAGGGGAGAAATCATGACAAGTTGGAAAAGAAATAATCGACATTCCAGTTCCATGACCGGATATTGCTTACACTTTAGTCCTCACGCATGCGCACTGGTTCGGGTCATTAGGGGTGGTTGACGGGATGGCTGCGTCGTGCTTAGTGTCGGCCTTGGAGGACCGAGTGTTCACACTGATTGTTTTGGGGAGCATATGGGGTGCAGGAGGGGTGTAGACAGATTTCGATCGCTTCCGCTGTGGCCAGAATCAAACTCCTAATTCTCTTAGATCAACGACTGCGAACTAAGTAGAGGGGTTGAAACACCTCGGTCACATTAATTACGTGGTCTGATTCCACTAAATGTGAAATAACTGAGTTGTTGATCGTCTTAATTACTCCACTATTCAAGAAGGCGGAATGGTGCTCCCGAACTCGTTCAGATAAACGTCTGCTCATGCGGCTGATGTACCTTGTCCCACAGGAACAAGTAGATAAGTATATACAGAAAGAGACGGCACAAGAGGCAGTTTATCTTTGAGCTAAAAGCACACACTCGGTCTTTCATGGCCAACATCACACATGGAACAGTCATTCCCACACCCACCCCTAATGACCCGAACCAGTGCGCAGTTGTAAGGATCAAAGTGTAAACAACATCCGGTCATGGAACTGGGATGTTGATTATTTCTTTTCTAACTTGTCGTGATTTCTCTCCCTACTATAGAGTTTGATATGAATTGTGATGCATTAGCCTGTAGAATAATAACCGCAAACGAGTTTGTTCGCTTCTCTGTGTTTTCTTACAATATGTGATGATGGTACATATCGATCGAACTAGTGCAAAACCCTGACTTTCGTCAGATTTCTTCCTCTTAACCCACGGTGTTTTGGAATTCACTCACAGGAAGGGATATGGTACTGCCATACATCACGAGTTCGATTCATACCTATAAGGCGAGATCTAAGGAGTCAGCTTTTAGCCAATACATGCAACTTCAAACGAACGGAATAACAATCACTCCTTGGTATTTTAAACTACGATAGTGACCCAATTCCGCTTCACTTCGGCTTCACTTAACGTCCTAATCAAAACATCAACAGGGTTGTCACTCTAGTTGTGATGAATTAGCATCCACGCTGATGGTGACGCACTACAATTGTGGTCTTATCCTAATAGTTGCTGCAGATACCTCCGAGTACATCATTGGGGCAGTGCTGTTCTGTAAATTTTCAAGTGATCGTTCGAAGAGTCGATGTCCCAAACCTCACGTGTGATGATAAAAGCGAAAATCAGCTGTGGTCAGATGGAGAATCATCGTCTCCAGTGTTCCCTGTCCGTAAATTTAAGAAAATGTCTCATGGTAGGAATTTTACTTTACGCACAAATCACAAACCATTAGTGGTCATTTTGCGAACGATAAAAGTTATCCGCATTCATACCGCTAACGGATCTCAAGGAGGAACATCAGCGCCACAATAGATTACATTCATTCAGGCACAGAAGTTCGATACGCAGACGCACTATTTTACTTCAGAAGAAGAAATTTTAGTACTGAATCTGATTCAGACTCCGTTATAGTACTAGTCAAAGTTCATGTTAAGATTAGGCATATTTTCCGTGAATCCGTTCAAAATTTATCTGCTACGTTCAGTGTGATACAAAAGAAAATGAATTAGACGGTGAACTATAACGCGTAAATTATTTTCTAAACACTAGGTAACCACAAAGTATTAGCGATCAATAATCTATGGAAGTTCATCACGGTGTGGGTTTGGCGTTCGCAAAAGACTATCACAGTCAAGCACTTACCGGGGAACATAGGGTCAGCATCGGTAATATTCAACGGCACCTTTGGCTTGGGTGGCTCTAATAATCGTCCGTTATAGCTCCACTGGACTGTAAGACGATTTCCTTCTGAACTTTTATTCTCCAACTCCAAATAACAACCAATTACATCTCCCGGAACCACTGGCAAACCGTAGTCTTCGGACATGTTTGCATGAACAAAACGACCGGTCGGATGAAGTCGTGCAGCCGATCCGGCTCCTGGAAAAAACAAGGACAGATAGAGTATTTGTTTTGAATGCGGTAGCCAGACTGCCAGACAACTGTGGGTTCTGCCGAAGAGTTAATTAAGATTTGATGAATGAACAGAATAACTTTAGGAATCCAGGACGAAATTATTCAACGTACCAAATTCGGTGTAAAAACGTTTTTATGAGTTATTCATTTGATAAAATCTAACAAAAGTGGGTCTAACGGCTGATAAACCTAGTCTCGATTTCGTACTCAATTGGGTCCACGATGCTTAGATATACATAATATTCAGGGAGTCGACTCGAGATAAACCTCAAAGCATCGTTGCGACCACTCTGTGTTAGCTTTTATAGATTGGATTCGTCTAAATTCAGAAAACTAGTACGCAGTAAGTGACTGACAGGAAAAAATTCCCGAATACGAATAACCGAGGAGAAACCGGGACCGATCACATGATTCTGGAGAATTGTTTCAGTAACCCATACACTGCTTACTATTGGAACACTGAAAATCACCTCTGGTGTCGAGTTTGGTTCGGGGCATCTGAGATAAGAAAAGATAGCATGGAATCATCATAATGATTCCTTGAAATTGGGTTCTCTCGAATCGAGCCCTGACATGCAATTGAAGTTTCAGTTGTCTTATGCAGATCGATTCAAAACAAAATAACACCAATCGCTACAAATTGAAAGATAACCTAAGGATACGCACCTATCTCATCAGCACCGTAGCCAAATCCGTTAGCATCCGTGCCGAGGATTAAACTGGAATCGTTTGTAGACCAACCGAGTCGTATTTGGCCTTCTTCCAACATGACCGCTTCGTAGTAGTAGGCACCGGGCCATTTGAGACCACGATTTGCTCGACAACCCTAGAAAAAAGAAGTGCGGTTGGATTCGTTCAGTGAAAGGAGGCATACGCGGAAAACTTCATTTTAATTATTTGATATAACAACTATTTCATCGGTATTCCAACCCAGAGCCGTGGCCGACGGAAGCCGTTATAGAAAAGTAGGGTTGCGGTGAGGCAAAAGAAAAGGCGAGGGGGTGAAGACCTTTGCTCCTCGACAACCACCTTGTTGCAAATGGACAGCACTACTGGGGGAAGATCTGGATTCATTACTTCACTTTATACCGGTGTAACTAACGATGAACCGATTGTAAAGTGGAAAGCGAATCCAATAAGGAGTAGTCATTTAGTAGTTGTTCCTCGCGCGCGATTGTTCGCATCATCCACAAATTTCAACCTCCGCATTCTCCAGTGTTCAAGAATGTCCACATCATACATGATACCACATTGCGTGTATGACTCAAAACTCCACTATCCGCCTACAGAATGTTAGCTGCATGTCTAGGGGTAGAATGTACGCCAACACAATCTCACCAAGCCTTTCGGAGACGGTTATTGGCTAAAGCGATTACTCATGAGAGATACTTCGGACACAATTTCATGGAATATTTATTAAGTCAACTCAATTGAAGATGAAAGATTGTTAGAAAAAGCAGTGCATAGAACAACGAAATCTATCAAACCAATTACTCAACAAATCAACAACCGAATTTGAGCCCACTGCATAATTGGAATTTTGAAAACCAGTATCGTTCATATTGAAAGCAGAGATAAATGGAATGAAGATGGTTATCCAAAGTTGATGTCCGTTTCGGTGGTAATGTTATTGTCGAGAGGTTTGCATAACCTTATGCATATGTATATATATAAGACGAAGGTGGTCGGAATATGACCTAAAATGAGGGTGACAAAACCTTAACAAGCTTCTTTACGGCTATTCGAGTGCAGTCATTGAGATCAGCTTTATTGACGATTGGAAATTGAAATAGATAACGTTCAACTGGGATAGAAATGTTTGTGATAACAGACAAAGAGCACTGGACAGCTGTTTTGTGCTATTTGGGACTCGTCACCCCAGACCATAAAGAGTGCCTGGTGCTTCTTAACAATCGAATGGGTTAATCCAAGCTTGCTACTCTAGAAATGTTCAAATGTATTATGATCTTTATCATGTTTTGTAGCTTAGTCTTAGTAACACATTAAAAATTTCTTGTCTACTTAAAAAAATAATTCTTCTCACTGAACGCAATTTCGACGTGTCAGGATGTAATTAATTACAAAAGGTTGTTCAGTTGGAACTTGTGAACTCTCTAGACCACAAATGTCGCATTTTAAGGATTACTTGATGCGCAGCAAATCTATGGATTACAATAGTCCTTCTTTCTGCGCTTAGACTTCCGACACAGGGTGTAAATCAATAAGTGGCTTAAGTATGGTCAAGATAAACGTGGTATATTAGAGAAGTCAATAACTTGAGGAGTGCTTTCTTTAAAAAAATGTGCCTAAAAAATTATCATCGAGTGTGTGTGTGTGCACAGGATGACACTTAGTCACCAAAACTAACCTGCCAGTCTGTGTCATGCATGGCAGCCACATCGGTACCGTCAGAGCTCATTCCTAAACCTTGGGTACAGTCTGCAGGGGACATCTGCCAGTTCTCTTGGGCCAGAGGCGTTCGCGTGGGGCCAGGACGTCTGTAAGCTGGTGGTAGATTTTGCAATGTGCTTACATTGATCGCACTGGCCGGTAGAGGGGACGGGGAACCGGGAATAATGTAGAATTGGTCGGGATCCTCGTTGAAGGCAACCGGAGCAGTACCACTGGAAGCTGTACACAAGATTGATAGTGATAAACAAATGTATAACGGAGTAACAAAAGTTTTTCGATTGTCCGGAAAATTGTGAAGAATTTTGTTAAGCGAAGATTCCACTTCGAATGAAGTAGCTCGGGAAGAAGCATACGCAGTTTATGTGGATCTAAACGCCTGACTGACGAGTGTAGATAACCAAAAACGTATTACTTATAGAAGACAATGTATTTGATGCAAGGGAACCTGAATTCACGCGCGGATGAACTGCCAACTCCTGATTGAGAAAAAAAATAAAGTTAGCCAAGTATCTTTAACTGGCCAATTCGTACAAAAACAGAAGCAAAGCTTATGTGAGAAGCGGTATTCTCTATCGAGAAAGTGAGCCAGATTATACCTATGATTCGCCGACAATTTAACCGAACAAATCAGTAGATCAGGACGCGGCGAACTATACGTATTTTGCACAAACACATTTAGCAGATGAGTCTCGTTAAGTTAAGCAAGCGCCCCATGCACTAAATGAAAGTTTGTGACGAGTACAACGAAGTGGTCCACGTAATAAGCGTCACGTAGAAGTCCCATTCAAAACGGAGAACCACTTTCTTACTCTGATAACAAGTCGTCAACAGCTACAAACTGTTACAAACCGAATTCAGTGGATGGCGGGCCCCGCATAGCTCAGACATTACAGAGCGAATTTTATTAACGGAAGGGGACCAAAGCTATCTACAAAAGCAGTGGGTTTTTGAGGTAGTATGAGTATGACGTCACTTTCGTTTTGGTATTTGTAGATCAAAAGTTTAAAATATTAATGACTTATCAGACGAAATAACTGTATACTTTTATCGGTTAAAGTTTGGACCAAAATGACAAGCTTCAGTCTTAACAGAGTAAGGACTTGAAGAGCCTGTCGTATAAACGATGTAGGCCGTAAAACAACTCCCACAGCAACGAGTATTGACACGAAAAGAAACAGTTCCACCGAGGGCTACAATAAGACATTGATCAATGTGATACGATACACCTGTACAGCCTCGGAATACACTCATTGTCTGTAAATAGATCACGTGACCGCAAAGGGACGAACGAGTGAGAGAGAGATATATATATAAGCGACTAGCACATGTGTAGATGAAATGCACATCTCGACCTTTGTGACAGAACAACATGTAGCTAGAAAATCATTTCTTCATTATAGTCAGCCAGTACGTTAGTTGGAACCAATCAAACAACGTAACGAGCTGGGTGAGCCAGAATCGGGTCGATACATAACAGATCGATAGTATTTCTCAGAGGGTGAAAACTTTGACCGCTGGGTTCAGTATCAGTATTATATTTTGCCATGATCTGAAGAAATTCGCGGAAATTAGTCTTTTAAGGTCGAACTATTAGCAATCATGATGACTGTCATTTTTTTTTCCAAATGACGAACACATATTCCGTATGTCAGTTTGAAAAGCTATTGGTACTTACTTCTGTGACGAAACTAATGAACTACGGTCTTTCTAATTCGTGTTGATTGGTTAGCCTCCGGGACTAGCAGAATTTGCAATACACACGTCCAGCAATTCTTCAGGAACCGAATACACACGTTAGATTAATAGCCGTTCTCTAGCTCCGCTAAAGATTGATATTGTTGATAAGTAAGATTAAGATATGACAAAGCGAAAGGGAATTTTCGTGCGATGGAAATGTTTGTGATAACCAACAAAGAGCACTGAACAGCTATTCCGTCCTGTTTGGGACTTGTCAGCAGTACGTACGTTTTGTGTCCCTGTCAGGACTCGAATCGCGATTCTTCGCACTGCTGACTAGTCTCAAACAGGACGAAAAAGCTCTCCAGTGCTCTTTGTTGGTTATCGCACGAAAATGCAAACAAACAGTGGGGAATNGGGAATTAACGATCTCCCAAGGAATAAAACCCACATCGAACATCATCAACAGTGCCTGATGCCCGTGAAAAACCGAATGGGCTAATCCAAACATTATCCATCCGAAAAGGAATTTGTTCATATCAATATGAATTAGAATCAGTATTTGAATTGTACGTTTTGTGCGCAACTGCCGTACACACTTTCCGTAATGCGCCAATTCTCATTGGGATGAGCACAATTATGTGCTCCACCTGATATAATGTCCGTGTATGCCCGATAAGTTTCAAGTAGGAAACAGGGAAGAACAAAATAGCTAGCGGAAACAATGAAGCGACTTGTACACGGTAGCATGTGGACATCCATGGGCGGGAGAATGACATTCCGGAAAAAAAAAACTATGACCGTTTTCAAGCAGTGCTTTTGTGGCATGTGATTGTGACATTCTCCCATCAATAAGAATGAGATAGGGCTCCCTCGACTGCTGATGAAAAAAACAGGGTGTCAGCCTCTGCAAAGCTAAGAGAATCGCAGCGCCAACGTGCCCCTAGTTTTTCAAACCTATTATCTACTGAAAGTCATTCTCAACCGCCCCATAACTATATCACTCCACATGGGTTCATTTCTTCAAGGTAGACCTTGCTCACTTCTATGTCACTGTTTTGCTCGAGGATGCGTTGACTGTCAGACCATTTGTCAGGGAGTCGAGAATCGCACTGAAAATGCGTCAACTACAATGTGACAGTTCTAAAGTTTCAACCCATGGCTAATTACTTTTTACAATGACAGATGACACATATAAGAACACGTACGACGTGTGTATCCATGATCTGATTCTTTACAATTCGACCAATGAACGATAAATTTCTGCCTACGTTTCATATCACCTCAGTGGCCAAACAGCCATCTAAACTTAATCAGAGTCACTCAATCGCGTTTATCCATTACAATAGGCGTTATAACATGTTTCAGCATTATAAGATATCGACTTCAGGCCTTATTAAAACAAATTTCCGTGCTTATTCGTGGTTTATTGTCATTTAGGAGTTAGGTAATGGAGAAGAGACAACCACAGACTTGTGCACAAACTCAATATCATTTTGAGCCGGAGATATACCTTTCGATGCCATTTATTACCGTCTTAGCATGCATTCTTAAATAAAACAATACAGTGTGGACATCGAGCGATATTTTTCTTATAATTTTATGCTTGTCAGAAGAAAATTTGGGATGCACCGATGGCAGTGAGCTACTGCATACTATCCGCATCGATTCCGTCACAGCTGAATTGCAAACCCCTAGCCTGTTTCACAACACTGTTAGAATGGACTTTCACATTTTTACTTGCACAAAGATTTACCTGCCCGAGTTCTGTAAGATTAAAACGTGATTTCGCAGGATAGCTTGTTTAAACGCATTTACCACGAATAAACTGTTTCAAAAGCACCGCCGTCGGAGTTAGTTATAAAGCCAGAACGTTTTACAAAGGAGATTTTTGAATACAACCCCGTTAGAGTTTCCAGGAATGTGTTTCTGAATAGGTATTACCAACTTAGACTTATTGTTCCGGAGGATAATCATCCATTTGACGTACAAACAAGGTACGATTGACAAGATCGACGGTAAAAATGATCTGATGCTTTTCACCAATATCGACATTATTGAATTTGTATTCGTACTTAGCAGTGATCGCATCATACAGAAATTTCAATACTTACCATCATGCGAAAATACGACAAAAAGATAGCAACCGGAACAGCCAAGCAACTATAACAACAAAAATAACAACAACAAAAGCTTTTAACGATCAGAATAATCATCAACACTTGCGGGCATTCATGAAAAGAAGAGGGTGGGGTGAAGCAGACGAATAGATGTTTTGTTTGACCTAATAGAGATTAAAGTAAATATTTACTGCAGTGAAAGATAGTATGCACACAAAATGATGTGAGAAAAAGCCGCTTTAGCTGAGCACAACAATAGGTGTTATGTTTTTGGATAGATGATGATGACGAGGATGTAGGTGAGTTTGAGAAACTCAATTCGTCAATTAAAGAAGAAAAAGAGTTGTCATGTCAAGGTGATACATTAGGCATATTAGAGCTTGAAAACGAATAGGACTGGTTTGAATAATCAATCTGTCAGCTAGTCGAGGACAGACCAATGGACAACAGGTGTGAGTGTAAGATACACGACAAATGGGACACGAACAATTAGGCACAAAAAATGAGGACGAGGACGGCGTTGGTCAGACTCACTCTTTCTGGGGAACTGTGGAGTGGCTAATGGGGTTTTGGCTTGCAAAGTGATAAAAATCGCACACATACACGCGAGGATGGGTGTTAGATGTGCATTATGCAATGGCGAGGGATGGAGATAAGAAATTATTTTTCAACTGCACATCATGATAAAATAGGTCCGGGAAGCCAATCCATGTCATAATCACCAGGCATATAGTTAAAACATATCGTATAGTTTTGTTATGCAATAAAAATATGATAAGAAACTGGAAACGTTTTGTAAAATTACACATCGGGAAATCAATCTACAACTCTGAGCCGAAACAACTGTATAAGGTGTGCACGATGACTAAGCATACACTTCGCGTTTATCTACGCTTTATCCACACAGCAAGTATAACAAAATGAAATTTTTCAGGATGGATACAAAGCTGTCGTCTTACTAAAACTTCTTTATTACGCACTTGTGTTATGCACAGCAGATGGGGCGAACTCCATAGTCACAAAGACCTGCTGTTCAGTAATAGCAACCAGTAACCTAAGCTCTGGGACATGGAGTGACAAGGCCCTGCTAAGTTAGGAGTGGTATTAAACCGGACGGCATCATAGCTACCTACCA
>UZAN01039824.1:50751-66563 GCA_900618425.1 Echinostoma caproni | reverse complement strand
ACTGCGCCACCACCACCCATTAGTGCAAAAGAAGGAAAGCGGTAGTATTCTCTTCCTACGACTGTCATCATGCATATCCCATTCGAGGGTTAAGATCATAGGTAAACATAAATTGCACAAAGACCGTGGCGGTAACGAAACACGTGATTCCACAGATTCATCTCTTCGAGGATTCTCCAGTACACGGAAAAGTTCTATTCTTTTGAAAGCAAAGTATTCGGGTTAAAATATAAGTTATTATTCTTTAATAACAACATAAATCAATAAATTGTCCTTAACAAGTGAGAGATTGTCTTACCTGCACATGATGAAACAAAGAGAACTGATAATGCACGAACGAGGATGTGGAATCGGCGCACATCGGCACTTTTGGATATATACAGACGGGGTGCGAATTTAGTTAGAATGAGAGAATACACCAGCGGTGATATAGATGTAAGCAGTCATAAAACGACGAATTTCAATAAAGTTAAACAATTTAAACCCTTACCATACTGAGCAGGCTTTCGTTGTGTCGGGACGCGTTGAATCTGTGGTTGTGGACGACGATTCCATTCTGTGCTGGGTGTTCGAGAATTCAGGCCCAGGCCCTTTTCCGGATAGTGATACTTTCGAGCGTTGAATGCCGAGGTCAGATTGGCTCGTTGTGGTCCAGGAGATTCACGCAATCTGTTTGTACGTACATTTTTGAGTAAAAAAATGTAGAGATAGAATAAGCTAAGTTGCTTTAACATCCTTATTCAGTGTGAGGTTGACCCTGCTCAGAACCTTGTCGATCATGGTCCTGATGTGAAACTGCTTACCACAGAAGCATTCGATGAATCGACGGAGCATGTTCCAAGTGCGCTTATTATTCAACGCAGATTAGTTGCCAGTATTCCAGTACATGCAACGGGTTCTTTCTTCAATTGATTTTGATTAAATTAGCCCGTGGGGGTTGAGAATGTTGCTTGGGAGCAGCGGTTTAATTTAAACCCACTTCCTGAAGCACTGAACATCGATGAAGCCTCTGAGCATTCGAGGGTGCTGAACAAATTCTCCGCGTGAGTTGGAACACAATCCAAAACTAATGTTGTAGTCAGTGAACTGAGGTATCTCTTCCTACCGTGTATTTACCAGGTCTGAAGTCATGCGTGTTGACGTAAATACAATACAAAGATACGTAGTGGTGATCCCGGTTAATCTTTCCCGGATCAACTAACCACATAAACCTACAATTTGGTGCGCACCGTGGGTTAAGAAAAACGCCCAACTAAGACATGCTCGATATTACGAACTGTACACAGGAAATGTTGTGGCTCATTTGTTTCAGCTCAAACACAGAATCAAATTAATCTACTCGTATGGACTATTGGGTGTTAAAAGTCCTGAATTTAAAGACATTTGCTTCATAGTAACTCAATTAAAATGTGCAAAATGGCTGTGGTGATAGACAGAGAGAAAGGGAGTAAAAGAAAGTGTGCCTCTTGCACACACGTTTGTCGAACAGCTCAGGGTTCCGTGTTGTGAAAGGGATCTGTGCAAGAGTAGACAAAAAACGAACTTGAACAGTAAGCGCACAACCTTGGTTGTGTTTATGTTATGGAAATGGCGAATGAACTTGAGTGAATCGCGGACGCACTGTTCTCTTGTATGACACCAGAGCACTTGGATGTGAATCAGTAAATATGATTAAGCAAGAACATAGCAAAAATTAAATTCTTGAGGGTCACAACACTGATTAGCGAACATGTCAAACAGGGCCGGGCTGAATACACGGAACTGGTTAATGTACATTTCCTTACAGGACTTTCGGAGCAACATAAGCAAGTGAACAATAGTGGGTGAAATGAATTTAATCTTTCAAATGTGACCACTTTTATGCTACTTCTAAGTATAATGGTTCTGATTTTAAAAGCCAGTTTACAGTGCTCCACTTTGACCACATAGACTGTGTTCAGTGTAACGAAAACAGCACATTCGCCTTTTTCCGGTGGAAGACAGATCAGTTTATCCTAGCATGCATTGGTGAACACTTCGAAAATTCGGTGCCAATGGAAGCCACAATTCAATAACCGAAAACTATGGTTTAGGATTATTGACAACTGTGCAAATCACTGAATTCACCTAGACGGAAATACGGACAGAATGGAAGCAATGTGAACCAGGCATGTAGTCATTTCTAATTGAACAAAAGCTTAATATAAGCTACTGACCAAGTGGAATCGAGTTTGGAAGAAACGCATCATCCAATGACTTCAAATTAGGCCTAACTCAGTAGTTCATCTAACGGGAAGCAGTGGTACGTTGCTGTGAAATCTTTGATAGTTCACAAAATGGAATCATCAAGTGGGAATAACTGAAAAAAACGAACGTGTAAAGGTTGTAACTGAAAGAAATTTGATGTCATCAGTTGTCACAGGCCGGAACGAGGGGTTCAGACAGTTAGCTGAGTTGCTTCAAGTGAACAGATCAAAACGTGAGTTGACCGCGCATCTCGTCTACTGCTTGCGGTTTACTTTGTTCAAAGTGCCGGAACTCAATGTCACCCGGGGCGCTCTGAACATGCCTATTGCAGTTTTCCTTCGCCCGTCTGTTAACAAAACCCCTTTCCTATTGCTGCTGTTACTGCCAGTGACATGAGAGAATAGGAATCCTGATTTAGGGATGTGGCCTAAAGTTTCTTAGTTAAGGACCTCGTGACCAACTTGATGGACGGTTATGGGCAATCAGTAGTATGATTAAATGTGGCAAACAGTGATGCTCCTGCATCAACTCACTTTCGACGCATGTCTAGTTTACTTGACATCTGCTTAGTTCTTCTCAATGCCCGCAGTGTTTGGATTCTTTCATTCACTTATTCGTCATGTGGTAATCAAATAGATGGCCGAATTACATCAACAAAGAACAGCAGTTGATGGGACACCTTTACTAGTTATGCAAAGTTAACAGAAATGATTACGATAAGATCGAGAAACGATGAGAGCAAATCTTCAGCTATGATTGTTTACTGACGATATGGAGAGTCAGGGACACTGGATAGCATAATGCAGTGGAGACAGACAGTGTCAGTGATACATGCTATCAACAACTGAGTAACTTCAAAGCTGCCATCGGAGTATATTATGTATCCCCTGACAAAGTCCTTTTACAATCAAAATTGTGTAAATAAATCGGTTTCAGATGCAGTACTCAAGGGGAAATCTCTAGTCGATTCCACAAAGATCAGAATAAATGTAAGTATGTAATCAATTAATTCTATCTACAATAGTTGATGAAGAATTGTACACATCTCGTAGGATAGATGCTTCTCCAACCTTTGTCACGGAATCGACGTACGTTCCATTTTAATGGCATTACCATAATATCCGAAACAACCAATGATTCCTTATGGAATTATGCCCCTTGGTATTATGACACCAATGTACTTTTGTGTGACTACAAAACAACCACATCGCGAGTTGCTTCATATGCCAGCTTCAGACATTCGTTCAACTAGGATATGAAAAAGTATGTAACTGTAAAATTCATTTCAGTTTTGTGATTGCACTCATTTTCTTTCCCAGATAAGCAAACCAAAATGAAACTATAGGGAAGCTGCTTTGATCAGTCCCTGAGGTGGGTGAGGCAATTATATGCATTGAGATGACCAGAACAAGATGTGCAATGAGTGACCCCCAGTCTTCATGCTGCTGAAGATCAACCGTCCGCTTTTCAGGAGCGACTCTGTCCTATTCCCTACTGAAATCTTCCAACAACAAAACCCTTTTTAAGGAAACACGGTCATCCGGTCGTAAACCTACGCACTGACAGAAAAATTCCATCTGGTCCTGCGCTAATTACAACTCGTAAGATCTCCTACCGTGACAGGCATCAAAGGCTGACTTCGGGTAACCCTCTTTGGTAACTGTAATCTACCGAGGTGCTCCACGAAAGATTCAGCGAGGGTGGTACTCTAAGAAAGCGAAAACGATGAAATAATAAACAAGTGTGCAACAACTCCGACGAGGTATTATGCAATTCAAGACATATAAAAATAGCAAAAGTTTGCTGGAACCATGGATCAGAAAACATAGAAACGATGCCAAATTGACACTGAAGACAATAATCAAAGAGATTTAATAGAGGATCTCTTTCTGAGAATAGTTTATCAGGTACTGAATTCAAATGTGAAGGGTAGCAGTCATGTCACAAGAACCAACTAGACCGCAGATGGGTACTGAGAACTTGTTTATTTGTTCTAGTCAGGTATTACTTTTTGAACATCATTCTCCAAAGTGGACACATCTACGGAACTAAAAGATACGGCGGGTCCGAATGAAAATCGTTATAACTGAAGAAGACAAATTGTGTTTTGCCCAGACAGAATGTCAGGTGTAGAATCTCTGCTAGTTGTCACGATTTGGTCTATGCATACAGATGAAGTTATCGCAACACAGCACTCAAAGAAATTTGGAGGAGTTTCATTACAATGGTTTTGTTTAACGATTACATCACCACTGATTATGTCAAATGCAGAAGCAAGCACGATAATAAGAATCAGGAAAACTAGCTGCTTTTGCTGGTGAGGCACTTGCGGGAAAGTTAAAATTACAATCAAGAGCTATTTCTCACTAGGGAAAACTACAAACCATACAGGTTTGATTGACATAATTCACGGTATTGATTTAGTTTCAGCCCTTCATGTGGGACTGTTTCAATCGAATGAGGAAGCAGCACCGATCGACTTCTGCCGCCATTTGTACTTGTAAACAAGCTAGTTGGAAAAGCATAACAACTAATCCCTGTTTGTTCTATCACAGAGACCAACGGATCTGCATATCTTTCCTCTCACGGAGTTTTGTTGTGGGGAAAAAATGACAAACACTGTTTTGAAATTCCATTCTTTTGTACCGGAAGTTTGCAAAATGGGGGAACGATATGTCAAAATACCGACAAACAGAAATGCGTTGGACAAAGGGTTTTTTTGTTTCATTTAAAATGTAATATGGTATAATGTAGAGCAAAACACTTCGGGAACTACCACGTTGTATTTTACACTCAAACGAACAATCTGATTGATTGTCCTCCCTGTCCGTGTCAGAGTGCTATGACCCTGAGCAAAATGTCCACGTGTTGCACAGAAACGCAACGGTTTTACTTCTCAGACATCGCCTTTGAAAATTAACAAGAACAGGCTTGATGCTGGGCTTTAGCGAAGTGAAGATAAAAGACGTATTTACTTCATTTTATTCGATGATTTTAGAACCTCTGTAAGATGTCGTACTTATATTGCCGTTAAGAAGAATGTATCCAATCACTGTTTTCGATACTTTTCAACGATAATAGGGATAGTCTTTATTCACGCTTTATCTCTGAATAGGAACAAGATATTTAACAACAATTTTCTAAACAGCTTATTTGGAATCTCCCAAGATTGCATTATGGTCCGAGACTGGCGTTGTAGATACCAACTGGGTCGATGAATCAGTAACGGTGAAAAAGCCTATCCAGTTTACGCGGTGAGATTTAAACAACAACAAATATCTCGTCAGCATGATGGTGTTTTGGGAGCTGATTAACTAGTGAGCAAACAAAAAGCGTTAATTGGTAACTAAAACCAATATGACAGAAATTAGCTGCATTATTCATATACGTGACTGCATGACACCGTATAGCACAACAGGACTCCGATCTTGAGGTTGCCGTGTGATTATGGAAATAGACACCCAATACCCAAACACCTGGAATGACAAAGCACATGGCGCGCCACTAGAACAGGTGTGGTTTCGCCCTGACTAAAACAGTAGAGCCAGAAGCCAAATGGATTGGCAGCTGTAAGGTGTGAATCAGAACCCGCGGAATTTCGACTGTTCGACTATACCGGTAATATTGCTGCTCCAATCAATCAAACTGCATAGTGTGTAGTTTCCATTATCATTCAAACGAACAGCCTTGAACTCCGTCTTCGTTTCACTAAATTGAGGTTCAACCTGTCTCTAGACTTATAACATTTTTGATATTCATTGAGCACTTTCTAAAGCAGAGAGTAATGCTACAAAAATGCTATAAGTATCACTAAAATAGTGTCAAATCGCTTCATATCTAAGACAATCTAAATAGATGTTGCTACTTTCAGCTAGATGGCAAAATGCATATCATCTTACCTGAAGAAACTGTGCTGGGCTGTACACGCATCCCAGAGTCGTTTTGCCAGTCGGGGATCTGCACACTGGAAATTTAGCGTGAACAACTGATTCAAAGCATCCGCGGTAAGACCACCTTTTCGTCGATCCGCGCGTAACATACCACTTCCTTTGGGGAACGAGGCAGATTGAATTTTGGGGTCCACATTGATGGCTCGGGTGACAATGGTGAAAGTCTTGGATTTGTACAAAAGTTTGACCAATTGTGGCCACAGGAAACGTCCTATACGAACACGGCCACGATAGACAAGGATTCCTCCGTGATACACACCGATGGCTATATCCTCACCGGAAGCAAACTTAAACGTTGCGTTGGAAACGAGATATGAGAAGGGCACTGAGTGACAAAATAAACATTTTTAACATTTTCTTTCCTCAAAAAGGACGAAATAATTCTGAGTGCTTCACAAAATGTGATAAACACAGAGAATAGTGAATCACACTGCGTGGAAAATAAACCATGTTAAGGCGATAGGGAGTATTCAGAGTGAGTATTCCAGTAAGCACTATAAAAAGTATTTTGGGGACAGAATAAACCATGCCAGAGGACGCGTGATAGGACTCTTGAATGAAAGCCGAATTAGGTGACTGCTGTGATGGTCATAGAATCTAGTTTTCCTAATTATTTGACTCAACAAAGAACCAGTCTTCGCAATGTCGAGTACAACTATCAGCATTAGTTATCTTACCTGCTCAGGAAAGGGGCAAATCTGATCCCTGGTGTAGATCGTTCATTTGTTGTGTCACGAATTGTGCCGGTCTCAGTTCTCTTCCACTGTGCGAAATCATTCAAAGTGGCACATGAATAAACTATGCGCTTACCAGTTCAAGGTTTTCACGCCACAACTGACTGACACGTATGTACATTTGTAAACGGAAGAATGTCGCCATTTATATGTGCGTTTGTGTGTGTGTGCGTGCATTCGTGTATAACTGTGCGCGATGTTGACAATGTAACAAAATCTTTTCTATCCTTCTGATCTCCCTCTTCAGGGACGGCGACAGTCAATCGCGCTCGCTTGGCCGCACGCACTTCTGGCTTTCTGCTGGCCACTGTGTCACCGACTGAGTATAACCATTATCTAAATAGGCCCCTGGATGANGAAGAGTGAGGAGAGAACGCAGGACACGGAATTTTAAAACCCTGCCGCAAATGGAGGTGAATTTGTACCGGTCTGAATCTCAGTTCTCGAGACTGAGACTGTCCCCAGAATAACTCAACAATAAACTCACAATATATGTATGTATACATGCGTTTTCAGATGGGTGTATTTATTCAAGCTGTCTATCACTGTTAGTTGGCAATGCTTGCGGTGTTTTGTAGCGTTAGCACAAATCGCACCGCAAATGACCCGAATTCCCGCCCGCAAACGTGACTGACGGGTGTGTGAGTGTACATGAGGAACGTGTCCGTATGAGGTTTTCTGGTCCCCGGGATGAGCCTACGGGCGCGTAAATACACATGCACACCAAATGAACGCACACTTAGTAGAATGCTGTGATGGTGTGCTCTCAAGTTTTTAAAAGTCGAAAGTTCAGATTAAGGAAATGCTGGCAATTGTTTGAGTTTCACCGAGTGTATAATTAACGCAAGCCCATATCATGGAAAAAACGCCGAATCTTTGCATTCGTCTCTTCAGTGATTGATGGCTATTTCTTCAGCGTCCGTAATGAGGTGCATGATCTAATGGTCTTAGGATATGTCCGTTTGGTGGCGGTGGTCAAGGTCATTGAAACTGTAACCACCAACCTTCCCCATTTAAGTACTTCTTTTTTAATTGGTCGCAGACCTCTTCGTCAAAGTTGATTATGTATTTATGCATTTAATTGATAAAAGAGGGTGAAAACATTATTATTAGCAGAATAGATCACTTGGTGTCACCTAATTGTTATTAATCCGGAAGTAATAAAATATTTCGATCACCATTATTTTACCACTTATAAGTGATTGTATATTCAAAATGCATCGAATGCATTGAATTTGAAATAATCTCACGAGGGGGGGTCTGTGTAATTTAGCCTCCCAACCAAAAGAAGTTCCAGATGTGACCGTCTTGTCTCGGACACGAAACTCTGCCTCATGCCATCCGAGAAGGATCTGGGAGTAGTCATTCGCGCAGACTTGAGTTGTTCCACAGACTGTTCCACGGCATCATCTATTGCGGTAAAGCAGGTTGGACTGCTCAAACGTGTTTTTGGATCTTTTGAGCCGGCTTTGTTTCCACGTCTGCTAGCCACGTATATTCATCCATATACTGAGTACTTAATTCAAGCCTGGAACCCGTGGCTGCAGCGAGATCTGAAGGCACTCGAACATCCGCAAAGAATGGCTACCAAAATGGTCAAAGTTTTGTATTCCAAGACATACGGAGAAAGATTACAGCTCCTGGGGCTATACTCATCCCAATATCGTCGAATCAGAGGCGATATGATTATACTATATCGGATTTTCCAACAACCCAACCATCCATTTAGATCTCTGTTGGTTTTATCGCAAAACGTTTATCTCGGAGGGCGTCCGCTGAAGTTGGCACACCAGAAGAGCCGTCTCGACTGCAGACGTCACTCTTTCAAGCGACAGCTTGATGATGCTCTGGCAAACATTACGTTTCAACACCTAACTACATAATATATTCTCCTGTGCTCGTCAAAACATTACCTTACTACTTTACGTTCATGGACTAACTGTGATATTGTGAATCGTGATCCGAACCAAAGAGTAAACACCCTATGGGATTTGACAAAAGCGAAGTCTTTGTAAGTTATATCCCATAAGAAAAATTTGATTTCAATTTGAGTGAATAAGTGCATAAAGTCAGCTGGCGAGTTTAGACCGGAACCTGGGCACAAGAACAGGTATGGAATTAGTAAAAGGTGCTGTACTCAGTGATAGGAACACCACAATATTTTCTGAAATGCCAGGAAGCATGGTAATCTCAGATTCTAATCACGTAAAGTATGAGAATATAAAATACAATTAGTAACTATCGGCTGATGCAAAAAAAAGTGATTTAGAGACTTGACCCAATGAAAGAACTTTCGACAGAAGTACACGGCAAATCTATCGCAGGTTGAAATGGGAGATTTAACACCAACTCAATAAAACCGCATAAACAGCAGCAGACAATCAGTTCATGTTTTACTCATTCGTAACTATATCACGATAGATACCGAAAAAGTTATTATCATCCTTATAGAGCAATGTGATATACGGTACTATTTCATTTATGAACGTTTTGTCTTTCTTCCTATTTTGTTTTTCCTGTTTACCTGAGGGTGTCAATAATCTATCTGTTGAACGTTTAGTTCACTATTCCAAGCATCTTTCGAACCTTCAAAGTAAATCTGCCTAATCGTACTCTCAAAAGACATTTTCTAGTATAAAACAGCCATGAAAGTTGCCAGTTTTCCACGTGATTACGATTTTACATCTACATACACTTTACGTACTCATTTCAAATGATTACCACTTCTCATGTCGCACACGTTATTCCTGATTGCAATTATCTCATGCTTATCTCTTCTGTGGGAAGAGAAAATATATGCAATGAACAGGATAACTAGTTTGGGGTATATGCACTAACTGTTAGGTCAATGAGAACCTCAAAGAAGTATCACATGAATCAGCAACGCCGGCAGCGAAAAGAAGAGAGTTTTGCTTACGAGTGCCTTTCAAAGGCGATATATCTGTCCAGAAAATCAAGCGACCACCAGAAAAGATGATAGTCGGCAATTATGCAACCGTTACTCTACGGAAAACGCTCACCAACAGACCAAGGATACACACAGTTATCTCAAAGATAAACTGCTCACCAGCACCTCATAACCGATTACTTAGTCATTCGCCTCTACTTGTGAGGCGAGTTACCTAGGTCGGACAAATCGGCATTTATAGCGGACACGACATAACACTGCTTACATGAAAACAGCAAGATATGCAATCGCAACCCACCTCGCAAAACACGGTATCCGGGTGGCAACGTAAGTCACATTTTGAGTACCTTTCATTAGATAAAAGCCTTTATATCACCCTTCATTAGCAATGGTGGAAGAAGTAGAGATTCGACTGTTAAATCTGTCCAAGAAGAACCTGGCAAAAGCCCTTTAGCTGCCCTTGTTTCGATTTAACCAATATAATAAATCTAATGTTGACACGAAAATGACGTCAAAAAGCTAAGGCTGTAGAGATAAACTATGATCCCCCTGCCGCTCTTCCTCCTTACTGTGCTTTTCTATTACACAACTTACACAACTTATTTTATCCGTTATTGATAAAATCACACAGAGTCAGTTCACACTGCCACAACTTCATCTAACAGTTCCGATATTGGAAGAAGATTTGTTTCGAAAATCCAAGCAAATCTAATTACACTGACAAACCAAACAAACGCACATACACAATCAAATGCTCACAAAAGATCGGCTATTTCTGTACGCTTTAACGCTGCCCCTACGTACCATATATCGAATAACGTCACTGTGAGAACGTGCTAAGACAAACCAGATGAGAGGTATAGTAATACAGAGAGAGAGAGAAATAGAAAACGCTCACAAACAAGCACAGGCAAGGTACAGCTCCGGTTAGAGAAGAAGATTTTCTCTTGGAGCGGAAGAATCAGTGAAATTTTGCACACATTTACACCAGACCCATGAATTTCATTGACTAATTCACAGACAATTGTATGTTTGTTCAACATCAAGGCGAAGTCGTTTTTGTGAACAATGACAACCGGAAAAGCAAAGCATAAAGTTCCGGTTCCCGGAGTAATCGCATATCCTGGATGGCGGCTTTTGGAGGCCGGGAGGGGCAGAGCGTATTGCTGAGCATCAGATATACACAACAGAGAGATATATCATAATTATTCGTGTCAGCTTTTTCTTCCTGGCCCCAATGCAACTCCTTCTAACCCTGGTCTCCTCCCGTGCATGCACGTTTATCTGATCAACGCCAGCGCATTTGCAAGCAAACGCAAGGTTTTGTACTGTGAAGTTATGTATCCTCAGTACACTCTACCAGTTCTATCGTCATCCCTCTCTCTCTCCTGCCTTGTTCCAAAGTGCTTAACTTGCCTGGGACAAGAGAGAGGACAGGAATACGGATATGATTTTGGTTGCACTGTGATTCTCCTCGTCGTCGTTCTTTACAGTGAGTGCACTCAGGACAAGGCACTTCACTTTAAGAGGTTACCGTTTTCATTAGACAAGTGTAACACACCTCACATGACACGAAGATGTGTCCGGATGTTACCGAGAAATTCACCTGCTGCATTGCGTTCACCAAATAGTGGAGAATAACTAAGGTACTATTATGGACGATCGATCAATGCAGATTTACAGAAAAAAACTGTGATGGGGGGCATGTAAAGTATAAAACCCCAGAGACAGAAAAACAATGCATCTATTGGAATTTTATATGATATAGACATGAAAATTTTTCTGTTCACTTTATACGATACGATAATCATTGACGTTCTAAATGCATATCATAGAGCTTGAAGTTCATTTCAAAATGGATAGATTTTAGTTTTTCCCGAAGAAACATCTTTCCTCCACGGAACATTAATGAAAAAATTCAATAATTAAGGTTCTACGTGAATATCAAACTATTGTAGCATGTAAGTTCCGTTTTTCAGAGTTTACTGGTTCGCAGTCAAATTAAAAGGGCGCTGTGGGTGCTCTCTGGGAAACAAAGATGAATCAACTCCCAGAACTCATTCAGGGCTAATGAAAAAGTAATATGAAGTAAATTCACTCGTGGGTAATCAGCGTATAATTTCACCGTACAATCATTATTCAATAAAACATGTGCGATATTTCACTTTGCCAGATGCGAACGATAAGTTACAGGTAAGAATAATGAGACCGCCTATAACTAGTGTTTCAGTCAGCTTAGATATGCTTCTAAATAGTGATATTTCTATTTAGTCAATTGAACAGAGAGACTAAACAATATACATACTTCTGTCGGTCGTTTGCTTATTTTAATCGACAACAATGTCCAGCAACAGCAATTTTAGCTAAACAATACCATGGCGCGTAGATTTCATTGAAGTGCAATCACTCCATATTCTGGAGTACAATACAACACGTTTCACATCGACAGAGGAATCCCGTACGACGAACATTCACATAATAGGATCGTTGGTTTTTAATTTCCAAAATTGGGAGGACCGAAGGTTTCACAAACAATTTCATTGGACAACTTCATTCGTTCCCGGAGGACCTGCTTTTTCCAACTCATGGTGTACGGACAGAACCCGTGTCTGTTTCGGGGATGTGAAAATAAAACAAAACCAGGGTACACAGAGTGAACTTACTTTGGCTTTATGAAATTCGACGCCGTAGAGTGCTAATCGTTTGGCATTTTCGAGGAAGCCGCGATCTGCTTGCACAGGAGTTTGTCCTCTGATGTGGAAGAAATAAAAAAATAGGTTACGCGGTTTCAGCTTCCGAATCGATCAGCTAAGCAACGAGCAAACAGACGAAGTTATGAGTCAGATAATTCCAAAACGGAGGACCCTTTGTTCCAAAACGCAATAAAGTGCTATTCAAAGATTTGACAGTGTCCTTCCAGATAAATATTACGGGTTTTCGCGGGCATGGTTTTCTCACATTCACATACGGAACTGTCAACAGATGAGCGCGAGAATTTCAGGCCGCATTTTCTTTTCGGGAATCAGAATGTCTACTGTCTGACGGTATGTACATTTAATTTTCTATCACAATGAAGAGACGAAAGCGACTTTTTCACATTGGTGGTGAGTATTGGAACAAAACCGTCCATAAAATGATTTTTCATTGTATTCTCACTATGAACTTACAGAGATGAGTAATTTATTGTACAATGTGAGATATCCCATCGCAAGATTTTGACATTCTGTTAGCATAATTCATTGAATATTCCCAACGTGACATTAAGAAAACACTGGCAAACAAAGCTTATTTTCGATAACTTCCTCCTCGCGCTAATACAGTTATATATATATATATATAACTGTATTAGCGCGAGGAGGAAGTTATCGAAAATAAGCTTTGTTTGCCACAGTGTTTTTTAAAATTCTGTTAGCAATTTTTATAACTACTGGTGATAGTTAAATTGATTCGTGTCAGTCAAGTCGAAGTAAGCTTTAGGCACCCGGAGAGTGAATTTGCATTTCTTTTTATCGTCCAAATGTTCCAAAAATTCCACAAAGGAAGTATGTGTGCAGATCAACTCAAGATCTTTAAAAAAGAAACATGATGAAGCGGGGAGTATTGGGGATATTAGAATTAGCGCCATAAACGGTTGTCATTGTGTGTTTCGAAATTAAGGTTGAGGTTCGAGCTCTTACACCTTTCGTGGTAGACAGCCAAGCTGTCAACCTGCACTATAATGCGATTATCCAAATGGAATATATAAGGTGGGTTGGCAATCGAAGTCCCCGGGGCTTAGGTTGCCGATAACCCTGAAAGAACAGCAAGATCTCTTCTACTGTTCATCACACTATGGTTGGCCATGAAAAAGTTACAATGAAATGAGCACCTATGCGCTTTTACTCAAGGTACGGTTGACATGATCTTTTGAGGCCTCCAAGAATTCAAGGTACGGAATCTCGAAAAAGCTTTGATTAATTGAATCCGCCTGAAGATACCCTCATCACTAAACTACTAAACGGAGTGAAATACTGCACGCTGATGAGCAAAATGATCTACACAGTTTAACCGGTACTTTCAGCTCGACAAACCAACAGCAAAACACAAAAATTCATTTAAGTGTATAAGATTTTAGTTCGAATGAAAGAAAATTTAATTATCAATAAATTTGAAAGGATAACGACAAAATCGTTGACATCAGACCTCGTGGATTAGAGTGTAAAACGGCAGCGATCGAGAAAACTCAGTCACCACCGCGTACATTTTTCACATATATACGAATTCAAGACAATTTCGGATAGTTGCATTCTTTAGGAACTCTTCTCTATCGTGCAGTACAAAAGTGTTATAAGTTGCATGAAGGAGACCGGATACGTGTGGGAACACATTATCAACCAATCGTACTTGCATTCAAACTCCGTTTGCTTTGGTGCATATGAGCAATAGATGACACTGAAAACAATCAGATGAAACAAAGGTATAAGGATTTTATGAGTATTTAGTGACGAGTGCAATACTGTTGCACTTGTAATTATACCCCTGTTTCACTCCGTGTTTACGTGTGTGGAGTTTTTAAACTTACATCATCTATACGCGTTGATTAATCCCAAAAGATCAGTATAATACTTGGAATTCTCACTTTGGGGACTTCTTTCTGGAAGCCTTATTTCTCGTCTATCAAATTTTCTACCGTATTTTAAACACTAACATCGCATTTGTCTCCCGAAATCGTCAAATACACAAACATTGCGGAAGACCAGGTGATACAACAATGAAAGCAGAGTGAATTCATTGTCGTCAATCAACAACGGATCGCATCAGATGATTCATTGTTGTGAACGTCACGATAAAAGTGCAATTGCATTTAGGCTACACACAAAGAGAACTGTTGTTTACGTATCAACCGGAGGGGAGAGGAACCGGCGGATACTAGGATCCAAACCGACTTCTCTTTACAAAACCACTTTCATTCGCATATAGAGTCGGGAGTTTGATGTGTGGTTTGTGTGCGTTGGGGTAAACGGGGAGGATTGAATAGATGAGATCAAAACTTGTACTATCCGGTCAGAGCAGCAATTAAACCGTTTACAGGACATTTTTCTAATTTTACCAAATTAAGTGGGTTGGAAATAGGGAAAGTGCACTGTAGAATTCCGGTAACCGAGTTCAGTAATAAATGCGGCACAGATCCGATTGATGTCAAACAACACACAATAATTCAAACTATTTTTTTCTCACCATTACCTAATACATTTATCATTTCAACTCTGATGTCAACAAAGATTCAGTTGGTTTGCAAGGGAAAAATAGGCTACAAGTATATGGGATATGATGAAATCCTGGCATTCTTAGTATTATTATAAACCGAGCATTAACTGCAACCTCATAACGTGGAATTCTAAGAGAATGCGTTCGGTCGAGCGCCTACGCAGGAACATTCATGCCGTGACTCATGTAAGCGGGTGAGTGAACAATATTGGACATTTCCCGGAAATGACCAAAACAGTATTCGTTGTGGGACGTGAATTCAATTAAGTTGTACAACGCAATACAACCCCTTGAAGCCGCAGAACCCAGTTTCATTCCAAGCAATGTTTACTGTATTCGCACTTAGTCGAATCTCCATCCATCTAGGTGGGAAACCACACAATGATGACAGCCCGTTATCGGCATTTCCGAAACAAGATACATTGGACCAAGAAATTCCAATGCAACCATCTTGCAACGTTCTACAAACACAGACAACTCATCATATGCTTTATCTTCCTGTGTTTCTCGAACCTGCATCAACTTCGTTTCCTTTGTTTAAGGGAAGAACTAACATCGCCGAGATGACTGCTATGGCAACGAAACAGTGGATTAGACCCCGGGAGAACCTTGGACAGCATGTCAAAATTGTGTGGTTGCATGGTAGTGGTGGTCTGGTCGAGAGGGGAGGAGAAGCGGTGTGCTGCTGAAGAGAGTGAATGACCCACACATTGTTGCTAGGATAGATTGGATACGACGCGAATGAAT
>UZAN01039824.1:32023-43499 GCA_900618425.1 Echinostoma caproni | reverse complement strand
AACCTAATAGAAACTCTCATGGGACACGAATCATTTATTCAAAAAAATAAACACTCATGCTACTTTGCCCAAAATATTTTCTAAATCAGAGCTGTAACTTTCGAACTACTGCAAATTTTATAGCGACACTCAAGGTCGCGCACATTCAAATGGTGATAGAAATGAACTAAGAACGTAGATGTTGGAGATAAAGTCAGGAATAAATACACCGTACTCATAACCATCTATATATAAGTATGCTATTGCAAGCTGAAATGGGTTTTCAAAATCAGGGTGATGTTGCACGAGTTTGGTCAACACCTGTACTCAGAAGCCGAAACAGCATACATGTGTGCAGAAGGACTGATCGCGTTCTGCGACTTGTCTCGGGGTTTACCTTCATGTAACTGGGTAGCATGCAGCAGGTGTTACTGGTGCGTAAAATACCAGAATGTGGTTGTGAACATTGGACATCGTGACTACTCAGGCACTGACCATAATTTCTTACTGGCTAGCGTCTTAAATCATGGGTGATCGCTCACCCCATGTTCGTGTCCCATTGGAGTCTTCGCTAAACTGAAGAGGTGCACAACCAAACGGTTCACACTTAAAAGACTCGGTGTCCTGCTAAGTGATGAAATCACCGCATAGTTTTTATAATCCGTGATTGCCGGAAGAAATGAAATAAAAGTAGAAAGTAAAGAGAATAAAGGTTGTACAGAATCAGTGGTGACCGATCACAGTGATGGAATAAGTGGTTTGAAAGTGCTGTTTTCACAACTGCAGCGCGGGAAAGAAAAATACACGGATGAATTCGGTGTTGAGACATGAGAGACACCCACTTCTTCACACTCCATATGCAAGAATGTGCGCAAAAGAACGAAAAAGTGGGAATGCGGTGGTACATATACAGACAGACTGGTTCGAAATCCTTAAGAGCAAAAAAGGCGTAGTATTTTTGAAGCACGTAGTGACGAAGCATGCATGTGCCAATACGGTCAGTTATTTATTCATTCATTCGAGTTGGACAAGGCAATTTCTGCGGATTCATGCTAACGGAACTCACTTCACGAGTCAGTTGGTTTAGGCATTACAAGTAAAATCATCAATCTTGGCTGAGGAAGTGCATGTAGCCATTACTGAATCTGTTTCACACGGTTTGGGACAGAGTAGCAACTTATGAGCATTGAAAAAAGCAACGCATTTTCGGGGAATGTCATTGATATGTGCCAACAGATGAAGCCATAAACCAACTATCACACTTGAAACCGTGACGAAAAAGATCCATTCATAGAGTAGCGTGTTGTTTGCCAAACCACACGGTATTTCACTGAAAATCATATGACGGTTGTTTGATTCATTTGTTTACCATTTTAGCACTTGATCTGCCTCAGAAAACAAACCATAAAAAAGAACTTGACGAGGAGCCGGGTTGTAGTTACGTTTCTTTGTCGACCCACTCCGTGTTTTACTCGATTTTTATGGACCACTGAGCAAACGCCAGTAGGGCTTCTGACAACGTCGTTCTGCCGGTGACTCGCTGGCTCTTTTCTCATAAGCCCTGTCGGTTTCACGGAGAAACACGGTCTCGCTTGATATTTTGGAGGCCTTCGACCTAGGGTGGCACAGAGATCTACTGGTGAAACTTTCCCTGTTCGGATTTCGTATCGTGGATATCAAGTTGCCTCAGTAAGCGAACGACCCCAGTCGGAGTTGATGGTTTTCTGTTTCGGTCGTTATTTGTGAATATTGGGTTTTTTCAAAACTCACTGCTTGCTCTCATCTTCCATCTTTTATTCATCAATGATGATGATACTCTCTGTTGCCCCCGGTCCACCATCGTACTATCTGTCATACCAAAATCAACACCAATCTTGACCGTAATGTAGTTAATGTGCCACTAGACTCTGATTTCAAACACTCCCTCCTACGACAACGATAATCACATTACGTTCAATGCTTTTAATACCCTCTTTGTTTGATTTTTCTGATTTATCATTCGTTCTCCGCAAAAGTATCTTTTGATCCCACCTAAATGTATTCCCCAGAGTCTGCTTCTCTTCTTGGATTTCCCATAGCTTTTGTATCTCAGCTTGTTTCACGTGCTGCGCACACGGTTGTTTTACTCTGCGGCAGACACTTCTTTACTTCTGCCCGTGTTCTCCCACTGTACAAAGCTGTAATTTGCTCTGCTCTTGAATTCTGCACTCATGTGAAGAGTGGGGCTTCGTCTTCTGCTCTTTTCCTTCTTGATTACGTTTAACGAAAGGCTCCCCGTTCATCGGAAATCCTTTCTTACTTCGAATCCACAACTACTAACTTCTTGGTTATTAGTATTCCCTTATTACTGTAATTCGCGTTATGCATAATGTTAAATACTCGATGAGGTGAGACTGACTATTTATTCGGATGTCGAGTATAAAAAAATTAATGTGTTTATTTAAATAGAAATTATTGGGTGAAGAACGACAAACAGAACTGGACAACTATTTCGTTTCGTGGAAATGGAATAATCTCACCCGGCTGTATCCTCCTAGACTAGTACATTGTTTCGTAGAACATAAAAGGTTGGATTTCGCAAAACCACGATCATTCATACGATTTTGATTCTTATAGGAACACATGATTTTTCGCGCGGTGTGGCACCCACCTAGGTTGATTAAACACATGGACAGGTCTCAGTTTAACAGAGCATTATCACCACGCCCATCCGTGGTGGTCCACTGCACTCTATGCAGACGGCTTTCTACTACAATACGAAAAGCAATACTCAAAATAGGACAACTCGAAGTGAGTTCATTGCCAGTGGAAGACATATTGCGCAAAACTAATTATCGATGGAAGAATAAACACTGCAAACGAATACGCAATGATGAAGCCTTGGATGAAAAAAGAATGATGTTATTTGTTGTTCACTAGGGTCTGTAATTATAGAGCAAAAGAGACAGTGAAACACAGAGTCCAAATTGCTCACATCATGCATAAGACGAGTGCAGGTGAGACGGTTGAGTACCTCGCGTGTTGTGCGTCTGCGTAACTATTTCATGCAAAATAATCCTCATTAAGACGCCATTCAATGGGATTTTGCATGTCGTATCCGTTTGTGACCTTTAGATTTTGTTAGTAAACTGTGGTTTCGATTCTTTCTCCATGGGTGAATAAATGCATTCATTCATGGTTAATTGCATGTTTGGAAATGCCAATGCATTATATATATATATATATATATATATAGAGAGAGAGAGAGAGAGAGAGAAAGAGAGAGAGGGCAAGTGATAAAGTACTTAATTAAAATTTTTCTGCCACGACCATACTTTTGATAACTGGACCAAGGTTCCCTATTTCTTACTTTTTTCATTCAAAGCAAAGTAATTTAGTCGATTAATTTTCCTGGTCCCCTTCCTTGTTTTGCTAACGCATACTTGCAACTAAATACCGATTAAGCTAGTAGGAAGGTATAGAGCCAATTTCAGACGTTAATACTTTACTAATACATAAAAGTAAGAAATTTCTCGCAGCTTGTTTGGTAAAACATTTCGAACGCATTGTCAAATCTGATATTGCCAATTCGTCGGCATCATTTAGTCCACCAGAGGAGTGTTATCCTTCACTTGAGAATACTATGTTACTGCCATTAGATTTTTCCATAGTATCAAAGCCGAAAGAAGACAAATGTCGCGAGATGTTAACATTTCGTTTAATCTTCTCAATCGCTGACGCCGAAAGCATACGTTTTGAATACGAAGGAGCCACATATAAACAGATTGATGGCGTGACCATGGACAGTCCATTAGGCCCAATTTTAGCCGATGTATCTTTAGGAATGATTGAACAAATTCTTGCCAATAATATTTCCCAGTCCACCTTGTACAGACGATATTTTTATTCTTACGGAGCGTGAACATTTTGANCCTTTTGAGACAATTTAACTCTGTTCATCCAAATCTTTCCGTATCCCACGAAGAAGAAAGCAATGACTCTCTAGCATTTTTGAATATAAGAATTACAAGGCGCTTAGATGGTACATTACAGCGTTCCATCCACAGAAAAGCAACATGGAGTGGTCAATATTTACAGTTCTCTAGCTTCTCACCCATGGCTTACAAATGTGCGCTCGTAAAAACTCTGTTCCATCGCGCCAGAAGAATTTGTTCGCCAGACACACTCCGAGAAGAAGGATTTCGAAGAAAACGTTACTACGAAACGGTTATCCTGAAAGATTCATTGATATTCACAGTAAACAACCTCAAAAAGGTAATCCATCGCCAATTGTTCCCCAGAAAGCCGTTTACATCAAACTATCTTTTAAAGGCAATCACCTTTTGAACGATATGCACCAAAAGTTGAAGTCAGCTATCAACCGCACATTCCCAACTGCTCAACTCCGACTTATTGCCTCTACTCGTGGAATCGATTTGGACAAACATGTACACGGTTGGCAATCCAGTTCTGTTTCACACAGTATACCAGTTCACCTGCAGTTGCGGTGACGCATACATTGGCAGAACCAACCGTCAATTATCACAGCGGATGGCCGAACACATTCAAAAGTGGTTGGCCAAATCGATGGCGCAACCCACGCCCAGTAATCAGGCGGTCACACGTAACCCGGAGTCATCAATTGCAAAACACCTCATTACAACCAAGCACTTAATTGATCCCGCTTCCTTTTTTAAACCGTTTTTACGTAATTGTAATGCAAAACTGTTGGCGGTAAGTGAGGTGTTGCTAATCCGATCACATAATCCCGTTCTGTGCGCCCAAAAGTTGTTGATCCAACCAGTGCACTTGCTGTGGAGTTGACCTGTATTTTTTTAATTCTAATAGTCCTTGTCTAACTGTACATGTCCGTTCACTAGGATTTACAAACCTAATGTGCTATAAATGTGCTTATTTGTTTTACGTCAGCGATTGAGAAGATCAAACGAAATGTTAACATCTCGCGACATATGTCTTCTTTCGGCTTTTATGCGATGGATAAAGGGGACCCAGTGTTTCATTTTTCCATAGTATTATTTTCAGAATTACAAACTTTTTTACAATTAAACGTTTGGTCAGGG
Source organism: Echinostoma caproni (assembly GCA_900618425.1). Taxonomy (NCBI): domain Eukaryota; kingdom Metazoa; phylum Platyhelminthes; class Trematoda; order Plagiorchiida; family Echinostomatidae; genus Echinostoma; species Echinostoma caproni. Next base: position 38,460 of record UZAN01039824.1, on the reverse strand, counting down.
CTGTTTTCGAATATTTAAATAGACGCAAGTGGTAAGATCCTCTCACCTGACGGATAGAAATCGGGAGTAAAAAGCACAGACTGGAAGTAGGTAACCATCCTCCATCGTGTTATTTTTAAAGTGTGGACATTATTAGAAAGTGCGCTACCTTCTCCATTTCAGGGCGTTTGATGTCATTTGAAATAAAACATGGAATGAGAAAACCGAACGCGAAAGGGCTATTTGACGTTTAAATTAGAATTATAATGGGGTTAGTTAATTGCAAACAGTTAAAAAAGGAAAGCAGTAACGTACAGGATACATGGACTGGAGAAGATACGAAAGTATCTCGATTGGTTATGTGGTCCTCAGAGCTAGCAATTTTACCAAATGCTTTGAATAAATAATTCAACTTGCTTCAACAATTGTAGAACGAGGGAAAAAATCCTGGGAGGTTTTTTCAAGTGAATGTTCGGTGGACCATGAACGAAGTGGATGAGCTGTTCTTAAGCGATTTATGTAAAGTTGATTCAACGATAGAATCTGTTATGCATTTATTTAACATGATTGTATACCCAGCACTTACTACAATAAAACTCAAACCGATCACATCGAAATTGTCGAGGATCTATAAGAACGGGAAAGCCGGGCTGGACATGAAACTCGAATCGGCGAATCGTCTAAAACTTCACTACGGAGCTTGGATAATTAAATGAAATGTATGGTTTGGTGATAATGATGGAGCATACACAATCTGCGTATCACTTGACATGCAAATGGCCTTTTCAAATTCACGTATCCATCTGAGATGAGTACTCAAGAGACATGACGCATTGTGAAGTATTTCCTCCACCTCCTCCTCGAGAACTGAACTTCGCAGCTGATCTGAATCCTAGTAGAACAATTTAAACTTATTGCATTTTGTTTCGTATGAGATGTGAACAACAAAGAACGATTACACTCCAGAAATACCAAATTTTACGGTCAGTTTCACCGACCGTGGAGAGATCAAATTCCGTAGGGATGAACCCACTAATTCAGACACACATATTGCCATTCTGCAACCCACCGGACAAGCAGCAAGGAGAAAACAGAACTTCCCTTCCTCCATACGGTATACGGTATTCAGGTCAACATAATTCTTATGGTGTAGGGATCCTTGATCTGCACTATATGTAACAAGTAAGATGAAGAGAATGTGAGAATTTGCACCTTGATTCTTATCCAGCTTAGTGGAATTGAGTGGTTTAGCCCGCCACATTCAAGAGCAATTTCAATGACAATCAGGGTTAGATTGACAGGGATTAAAAAAGAGTCCGGGCACAGGTCGACGACTGCACGCACATGGACAGAATGGGGGAAAATTCGATTGCATTGGTCAGACGCCGGTAACAATCGTTAAGCGAGTGGTTTGACCGCATAGGCGGACAGAAAGAGAGAGAGAGGGAAACCGGGAGCGAAGAGATTTATTTTGAAGGAAAATGATCATTTAAGTTCTCACGCGTTAAACCGGTTGCTGGGATATGGCAAGATGGTGAGATAAAAATGAGGATGAAATACGTTTCTTACAGACCAAAGATTGTGCGCTATTGTGGTTCATAGTTGAGAGTTATTTTGCGGAACGAAATATCTAAACAGATCATTTAGATCAGAGAATAATTAGGTGTGGCAAACACCCATTTTAAGCATCGTTTGCCTAGATTCAAGATTTCGCCAAAGACAAGCAATGAAAAAACTTTTTGAACGAGAATAGAAACCATTAGGACAAAGAAATCCGGGGCTGCCGATTGTCGATCAAAGTTCATTAAAAAAACAGAATAACTACTTATTGTCCAGGGCTTTAATATCGCAGAATCGGCAGCCTGTTCTTGTTTCAATCTGGGAGTATCCTGACATGCAGTTAAGATACAGTATTTTATGAGGTATAAGAAAGAGCCTTGGCTGAGATGGGCTACTCCAATTGATGGAGTATGCGGATGAACAAAATTCAGTGCTCCTTTAGCCTCTCTCACTGGCGCGGTAAACGTGTTCGTGTGCGACACGTAGCAAAAGAGTATTGACTGTCCAGATGAACTTGTGATACATTCGCAGGTTCAGCACCAATTTTTCAAAGGTATAGCAACCAAAGGCGCTCCAAATTGTGACTAACCGTTCCATCGTGAAATTGGTTTATATATTTCAACAGTGACAAATCCACAGCACTGACGAAGGCTTTTCCAAATGTTGGCTGATTTCAGTATTTATGTGAAGTTCATTGCAACTGTAAGCCAAATGTTCCCTTACTCGAAGCTGTCTTTCCACCCTCGGACAAAATTGGACACCATCATTTGTTTCGATTACATCCTCTTTCTTGCACATTCAATTCGCACATTGTAGACTCGATACAGTGGCGAATCTATGGCAATTTAAAATCAACTGTGATATAATAATTGAGATGAGTGTTACTGATACGATTGTTTTTGCGTAATTTATTGAATATACATTGATAAAGTCGATCCAAAGAAATAAGAATGCAGCAGGTCACATGCTTGTTGCAGGAAAGAAGTGGCAGTGTGTGCAAGAATAAAAAATTACCGGTCTGTATTTTTATTGCTCCATTGTTGGTCTTAACCGCCTAACTATCAGTGCCCGAGATCGTCACGCCATGGAGTGATGGCCAATCAAGATTGTTCCATTTTTACCGGTTACTCTCTTTTTATTGTTTGATGTTTTATCTGGTTCCGTTCACGTGAATAGTTTTTGTGAGAGTCAGAAAATTACGATGCAAACTAATGAAAATTTGGAATTATTTGAGGACAAATAAAGTAAATTCTTGACTTGTGTCGCTCAAATCGGAAATTCCGTCATGTAATTTGCAGGTAAACGGAAAAAAAATTCAAAACTAAGTTGGAAAAATCTCTCGTGAAAACAATTCGAACTCCCCATAGTTTATGCAGAGGATACCATTTATTATTGACAGAAAACACAGTGAAACCGAGTTTTAATACTGGAGGATGTGTCCACGTGTCCGTGGACGTGAGTGATTAAATCGGAAGAGATCACAGCTATCTGTGCGGCCACATAATGCAGTTGATGTTCATGCGTGGGTTTGCGTTCCGTCGAGGTACCTAAACGTTTCGCGTTTTGACTACGAAAGACGATGAATGTGATTACGGATTTTTTACATCTCGCACTCGACGAACTTTGGAATTAAAAACAAAAGAACCAAACAGTGACATTAGAGAGATCGCGACATAACTGTAGGAGGTGAGTACCACACATCATGTGCTCTACTTGCAGTGATTGTTATCTGTCTGTCCCACGGAGATGTTGCCGGGGTACAAACACAGACCAAGAATAATAAAACGTGGAATTTGCATTCGTCCGAACAATGCCCGAGGTTCCAGGTTCGCATAAACAGGGGATCGCACAAATTTGGTACCCGTAGTTGCATAATTTATACCGATTGATCGTTTACTGCATAATAATCTGTTTCACTTTGTGCAAAATTGGCACACTTCCTCGTGTTCTTTGAAATCCATTCATTTAGAAGAATTTTGATAAGCGTGTGATGAGACAGTCTTGAACAGATCCTACAGTGATTTTGGCCTAGAGAAGAATGAATTATTCTAACGTTTTCTTTCAACAAAACCGATCGACCAAGTTAGACATGATGGTGTGCGTGTGTGTATGTGAATAAAACTAAATCGGGCGCTGGTGAATGTATTCACTTCAGTTGAACACAATCTTTGATCATCCATCCCAATAGCCAAGGTTGGTTCATACAAAAAGTGAAATTAGCTGGGTACCAAAATCAAAGATATTCAATAAAAATTTATTTGCAAGCTTTTTGAGCATCGATTTCCGACTGTACGGGCAAGAAAGTTGTCCCAGTGCTTTTGGAACTCTCCAGTTTCATTATTTTCATCAACCACCAAACCTTGGGTGTATATATTTTGAAGGTTGAGTCCTGAGGTTGCGAAGAACAAAAACCCATTTTCCCTTTAAGATACTGTTGATTAATTGATTTTGTAATGGAGTCATATTTTGCTGTTATTCGACGAAAAATTGGGTCATCCGCATGTTCTCTCATTTTCCTCTTTAAGAACACATCGTTGGTGGTACTGGCCTGTTTACACTTGGAAATAATCGAAAGAAGCTAAATTCAAGGCATGTAATGTCCCAAGCGACAGAGTAGAAAATAAAACTCAGTTGAGCCAAAAATGTCTGACAGCAATCGGATCTCGGCGCACTTTGAAGCCAGATGTCATACACTGGTGTGATTTCACAAAGCGTGCTCTGAGATGCGTTCGATCCGTGGTGAGAAAGGAACCGTCTCTTACAAATGACTGATATGGGTGGGAGAAATATAACTACGGTACTTATATGTCTGATCGATGTGACATACGTGACAAGCAAAACTACAAAACTGATGGATTGAACCACGTGAAACGGATCACTCCTGTTTGAAAGTGCATCAATCAACTAAAAAGAAGTCGCGTCGGGTTCACCTTGTGAACAGCCAAATGAAAGACTGAAATACTCCGAATGCTTGGTTAGTGGCTACAATAATTTGGCAAATTATATGACTTGTCAATTGAAAAACAATTAATGCTCACCTAAAGAACAACGGAAATGGCAACACAAATCCTGATTAGCACAGTACAACTAATTGAAGGACTGTAGATATCAACAGAATCGGGGCTTGTATAAAAGGGTGACCAACTTTACGGTTGATGGATTCTTATCTCAGAAACAAGAGAGCATATTACCATATGAATATCACTCGTATGTATAGTATCATTCCAATTTTTATATAAAATTGATCCAAACTTGTATGGCAAATCGAAAGAAAACAAAAAGCTAACTAGTGCTATTATTTACGAAAATCAAGCAACGACAAGAATGTGCTCTGTTAGTCTGCGTAAACTTGACTTGCTATCCTCTTTGAAGTCACCGCGAGAAATGTAAGCTGTATTCCCCGAACAAGCCTTATCTCAATCGTCACACTGTGTGCTTTAGAATCAATCCATCCCGACGCTTCTAATAGCAAAGTGAGCAAGGGTGTTGATTAGCCCCAGGCTAGTGATCTTTTCACAAGTGGATTTTGGGGGAAATTGTTTAAATCTGCTAAACAAATAAACTTGAAGAACTGCATAGCTCACTTCAGCTTCTATCCAAAGTGTGGTAATGGACAATTTGTTATACAATATGAACGTATTCCGCGCACTAATGAAGAGCATTCTAAACATCATTCATTCACACAAGAGGTAGTCGACTGTATAGACCAACTGAACTTGAAACGACTGCTCAATTTCACAGCTAGTCTTATCAACTTTTTTGTTTTCTTTTGTTGAACAGACAAATAAAAAGGACATTATTTAGTGCATTTGAAATCAAGAAGTTGTCAATGGTAATACTAACAATAACCAAATTGAATATTTTATTGTGCGATGGAGTCCTAAACCAGGTCGATTCATCAATTATTCGCCAAGCGACAGCTTATGTTTGGGTGTGTGCTGAGTGTCTCATCGGGCCGTAAAGTCCTAGATTTTGGTAAGACACATGGAATGACAACGCTTCCGCAAGTAGCATACTACACACACGCACACTTCCGCCATACGTTGCGTGCGCCACTCACTCCCCCCCCCCCCCCCCGCTATCCTCCAGTCTAGTGTAATATGCGGAAGCACTGGTAAATCTTTTTCAAGCACAGTTGTGCAATATTCAGTTTACATTCTAACATGTGAGCATCACCAACCGCGGATAGCTCCCACTTCATTGATTGAAGTGTTGCTATTGTATTTGGACATCATACTATTTCACTTTGGAGTGAAACTTCGTTGAGGTTGTTTTGGAGAATATCTGAAACCTACCGTACCACACACATGAATCCGGTTTCATCTGATCAGTTGCCCTAGTGATACCAAATGGGTTCAGCTGCCTTAGCAACTAGCATTCATCATGAAACACGGAAGGGCTATTTCACACGAGTCAGATGGAAATGAAGAGATTGATGGGCATCGGAAAAACGAAATTCGTGAAATTAGAGTTTTGCGAGAACACCTTTTGAATCAGTGATTCTGCTTGAGTTGTTACTCAAACAGCGTGCATCAAGAAACCACATGCGTTTTGTGTTGTAATGACTGTCACAAACACACTTGCATACATATGAGTATACGGTCAATAAAACTTTGTCGTATTATTAACAAAAGTGATGCTCATCAGTTTGGTTGAAAATGTTTTGAGTTTTGTAAACTAGCCACAGAACCGGCCCATTTAGATTTCATTCTCAGAAGTAGTTTTGCATCAACCAATTTACTTCAAGCTAAACAATGACAAAAAAAGATCATTTCTTCCATTCATGAAAAGTACCGCAACCCCCTGCATGGTGACGCATCTGATGAGATCGATAACAGTAAAATGGCTTTCCAACGTTAACGGGTCACTCCCACCAAACGTGGATATGAGTTTTACCG
>UZAN01039824.1:0-16073 GCA_900618425.1 Echinostoma caproni | reverse complement strand
TAGAACATTTCGATTGCGCAACGTAAAATAACAAAAATAATGTAAATCCACTCACGTTTCGCTTTACGCGAAATTATATACACCACAGACCGAACATTCTGTTTTCTATTGGTCAACATCGGGTACTCAGGTTCTATTTTTTAAAACCCCTAATGCCCAATTATATGAGATCCAAGAAAATATGCCCATTACGATACAGATGCAGTTATCACAACTGTCACCCTAGACACACTACGTTTCATTGTTGCATGGTATCTGGTGTTCTTATCTAATTCGAACAACAACCATTAAGCAGAGGTGAATGCTGCCAGGCGCGTCCCCGGGTTGTGGAGAGGAGGATACCCTCAGAGAAGAAGGTTAGCTGTGAATACGTTGTGGCATACCGCAAAAAATAAGCAGTCGCGAACAAACTGTGGCGGCACTACCAGGGTGTGGTGGATTTCAGGCTAGTCACCGGGCGCCTGTTTAAAAGCCGCATACGCCCAATGACGGTGCCGTGACAAAAGTCGATGTGAATGGCCTTTTAACACTAAAGTCATTGACCCCCTCACTTCCGAGGTGAGGGATTACTTCCTGCTGCCTTGCAGTTCGCATTTGNAGGTGGTCCCTCAAAATAAAAAACGCTGAGTGAGGCTGGGGATGTCTCCCGTACCAAACTCTCAAGGAGCTCCACAATCTTGATCATGATCATGTCTGTAGCCGGCTTATCCTTTCGAAGGAGCCAGCCGCAGTAAAGTAAAAAAAAGTAAGTACGTAATGAACCCATACGTACTCTAACGAAATGAAATCACAATATTATTTTTCTTCACAGTATCCAAAGCTATAGTAAGCTGGTGAAACATTCATGGAAAGCTGTGGTTTACCGGTAGAGTGTCACCAGCTAATCGTCTCAGAAGTCCTGAGTTCAAACCCCACCAGTGCCGCCCAAATTCATTGTATCGCATGGCAACTCCTCCTTCAGGCGAACTGTTCGCACCATCATGTAATCAATCGAAAGGAAAAAGCAAAACGGTGAGAGGAAGACATGACAGAGACAGGGAACTTACGTCTACGCGCAAACTACTTCGATATGTCATTCCGAAATATTCGGTTTCATGGAGATCCAATTCACGACAGACCTTTTCAAACAAGTGCACTCCGTACGCATTTCGCTGAAATGATCGAAAAAACACGGAGTTTATTTATTGGACCATGGAAGGGATGGGAAAAACGAAAAAATGGACGAATAATGTCTGTATCCTGTGGTGAAGACTGCGTTTTAAATATAAAAAACACCAGAGCATTTATTCACTTTGGTTTGGGAGTTTAAACTTTATTCTCAAGCACGAGTGGTTAGATGGTATTACGGCTAAAATGTTCTTAATTTTTCTATTTTTTGTAGCATTTCATGATTATCATTTTCATTTTATTTTATTTCAAGAGTAAAATAGAACCATGCAAGTAAAAAAGATAAGAGATTGCTCCATAAGCGTCAGGCATTACCCGTCGATGCAACCGAAGTGGGTATATCCACACTTAAAATCTGAACGATAATTGAACAACATAAATTGGGAAAATTGATTATGCATCATCGACTAACCCCCATAATTAGCTAAAAGGAGCTTTTTACAAATAAAAAGACAATTCAAGCGAGTACCTATTCAGGATTATTCATTTGTAAGTTTTTAAATTCATATCCGATCACACGGTGGCAGTAAAAGTCAGGTGAGAGAAAGGGGTGGGTATCAAATTGTATTCAGTTGATTCCACGGGTCATGCAACTTGGTAACGCAGGTTTCACCTAAACAAGATGTGGATTAATAGCTTTTGTCTGCACAATTCAATATAATAAATCCGAATAGCTACCGCTTCGGCGGAAATTTTGCCACTGGCCCCATCCCTATCTTTTTGTTGACAGCGCAAGAACGAAAAGGTGGGACAGACTAGCACAAGAACTAGATCCTCTTGCTTTTCTGTCAACTATGGGGGACTGTTTGGACTGTGTTAAAAGAGCTTTGGTTGGGTAAGATTTCCATACCTTTTTGGTCTTTTTGGCGATTATGCCAGTTTAGATAAACTAGATGTAAACTTTTTTCACGCGACAGAGTTTTGTCTTGTGAAAATGAAGACGGTGGTATATCGGCGAAGATCGATAAAATATTGGATTGGTCGAAGTTCGCGGGGTCAGCAGAAATACTGGTCATTAGCTGTCGGACGAGAGTGACCTGCTATGAGTTACTTGACTTATGTATGTACTGCGCACGTTTCCAGCGTTAACCATCACCAATACACACATCAGAAGCTAGAACGTACGTTATATGACCCTGGACATTAGTGGAAGATTGCAACTGAAAGGCATGCATATTCTTCATGCATAGAGGCGTTAAATTTAATCAAACTGCAAAAGGTCTACATCAGTTACCATTACGAAGAGTTGCTGATTCCATCCAGGATTCAGGCAAAGGGGAAAGAATGCAAGAGAATCATTGATTTTAGGGAATACCCAATGTTCCTTAAAAAAATAATAGATGGAATCAGACGATGGAGTTATAACTGGAAGCAGACGACAGAAAATGATGCACAACTTCGTCAGAGAGCTTAAATAAGACAGTTTTGCCACATTTATCCTTTGGTGGTAAAAGGCCCATGGGCCTCGGCGGCTAACACATTGTCCATCTAGCCATGGAACATCACCCCTTCTGACTAACTAAGATGATTAACCAAGTAGACCCAAAGCCAACTACGGGCAACAAAACAGCGCACTTCTAATGGGTCCTAACAAGGAGACAAAAGCTGTCTTTTTCGGCTGTCAAGCAAAGCGAAAAGGTCGCATCCTGAATTGATTAAAAACCTGATGGGGTCAAATTTCATCCGGTTTACAGTATGCAAGAAGAAATCGAGAAGCAAAAACGGTGGTCGTGGAAAAACTGAGCCGTGCAGTGAACACAAAAGAACACTTGCGAGACCGGAAAAATGCAAACTCATCGATACTGTCTTGAAAACGTTCGCATAAAAAGGAAATTTAGGAATGAAAATGCTCGTATTCCGCACGTGACCTGGGCTCCGTGTTTGTTCTTCTGTTTGTAGTTGAGGATTCGTACTGTCGACAAAACCCAGGATACCAGTGCTAAAGTACGCGAGGGTAGCTGATCGCAACAAACTTGCAAAGATGGGCAAAGTAAAACAGAATGATCAACTAGTGTGGGCTGGTCTATCGGATAGTGTGCTATGCTTCTTTCAACAGCGTTCGATTCTTGCTTGGGTTCATTAATTTGCAGTGCCGATAAGGCCCATTAGGGTGGAAACAAAATGAGAAAATAAGACCCTGCCTAACACATGGCTTGATCAAATATGAAAATGTCCGGAGTTGATTGATGGAAAATTAGAAATTTATCGTCCTCACTCCTTACATGGTTAACTATATTTAATTTTGAATATTCATATCATTACGAATAACAATAATGATAACAAGAAACGAACTTGTTGGGCACATTGTTTGGTCCTTAGTGCTTTCTGTGGTACTATTCAAACTGGACATTATATCAGATAATTCTGATTTCCATGATCTTTGATGCTGTCAGCACATGTGACCTTACTGGAACTTATCTTCAAACAGTCGTGAGTTGAACGCAAAGATGAAACCAGCAGACGACGATGAGGAACTGGTTGGTGGGTGTCATAATTTGTAGGTACCATTATGGAATTGGGGGAGGGGTCGAAAATTCACTGATTTCAAAATATTTTCAAGTATAAAACTTATTTTGCAAACCAATTGAATTTGAAATGAGTGATTGATGACATAGATTCAGTAAAATAAGTGCTTACGGCACAGTAAAAACAGCACATTCAAATTTGGTCGAATTGATTTATTCTGTTCGAAATACCAGGATATCCGTTTATGTTAAAGATACTGGTGCTTTCAATGGAGGCCATTCTTGGGAAAAGGGAGGCAAGCTGCTCGCAGTACGCTTACAAAGATGAGTAACATATAAACGAAGAAAAATAGTCTGATCAGTTGTACCCTGATTCCTTTTGTCACATGCTTGCGTCCTAGCTGTGAAGTTCCCGGTTCGATGAGCGGCAACTCGGTCTGTATTACTATAAGATGCATAGACTTGATCAGTACCGGAACAGGATAAGAATGGACTGTCAGTGTTCGAACATCATTGTCTACTCCGGACTGCACCAGTCTGGAGGGGAGAATCGGACAGGCAACGCTGAGATTGGGGGTGAAGTTTCTCATAACCACATACGTCCAATGGATCAACTAGTCGGCTTTCAAGAGGTTACACTGCAAGGATCATGAGTTACATATGTCACCAAATGGATTACTACGATTAGTTCCGAGGCAGCTGGTGGTTGGAAAAATGTCAAGGGTGGTCAAGCTAAGACCGGATTGGGGTATTAAAATCCTAACCATGAGCGTCGGTCATATAAATAGGTCGTATTAGGCTTCCTGGATGGAAACTTTGAGATCAGCGTAACCGAGGGTTAGAGACAATGCTTGCCCTACATAGGGGCGTCCGTACACCTAACTCTCTTTGCAACCTTAATGTACTAGAATTCTCAACATCAAAATTAGCATTGTTTTTAATAATCTTCCTCCAACTCTCATTTAATCTGATAGAGAAAAGACAGCAAGCAAAAATGCTACAGGAAAGTGCACAACTGAGGACCGTAGAAACTGAAGACTGTTTCCAATCTGTTATTTGGATCTACATGCAATAGAAATGTTTGTGATAACCACGAAAACCCACTGGACAGCTGTTTCGTCCTGTTTGGGACTCGTCCCAGGAAGTGAAACCCACATCCAAGAACATCAAGAGTCCCTGGTGCCTCTCAACAAACGAATGGGATAATCGAAGCTTGCCACTGTAAAATTGACTGAGCCATTCACACAAGGTGATGACCGTCGACCGTGTAGTTCAGGGTTAAGGGTTTGAATTCCCAACCTGAGTGTCTGCGGTTCGAATACTGACAGCGACACGAAAATTACGCACTGCTGACGAGTCCCAGACAAAACGAAACAGCTGCCCAGGGCTTTTGTCGGTTATCACAAACACTTCTATCGCATGTAAATGCATGAAATTGTGGAGAATTAACGATCTCCCACGAAGTGAAACCCACACGCAAGAACATCAAGGGTGCCTGGTGCCTCTTAACAAACGAACGGGCTAATCCAAGCTTGCTATTGTTATTTGGATCTGTTCGTATTGTCGGTGAGACTCGACAAGATCAAAACGGCTTTCCCGTTCACGCTTGTTATGCTCTTTACATGATGAAGTCCATCAGCAACTTTCCAATATTCCTCCTACCCGGTCCTCCAAACGGGCAGCCTAAAGACAGCACGAAACTGGACGGTTATTGGTTATAAAAAGAAATCGAAACTGAACCCTCCAACCGAGTCAAATGCACCACTCGTGAAAATTTCATCCTCAGGTTTTCGACGCATGAAATGTTGTTGAATCCTTTCTTATAATAGAAACGTAAACATATTACACCAGTTAGTAAATCAACATGATACCAACGCAAGAACAGTGAAAATGAAAGGAAGAAAATAGGGAAAACCAGTTTAAAATACCAAAAAAATAATGACAGTAATGTGTCTGTGTGTACGTTTCACCGAATAGTTTACATGCTTCTCGTCTGTTTTGTGTTTGTTTTTGTAGACAACGGGACTGACACAGATAAATCGTGCGTCATACCCTCCAGTGGTTTCCATTCCAAGCTATATCTCCCAGCGACTCTAACCAACGGCAATCGCTATCATTTGAACCCCAACCAGGAAAGTAGGGGTTACCACCCAAAGCCAAGGTCGAATTACCGCCGGTTGGTGGATAGTATTCCAACGTTCGCTATTCGTGTTGTGCTCTCTTCCCCACGCCATCTTCTGCTGTGATCAGGCTACTAAGGTATCTAGAACTCGTGAGTAACTCTAGCGGATCACCGTAGCCGTTGGGTGTTCCTATCAATATTGTACAAGTACTTCGCATTTGGATGGTTCCAAGCACAGACCGTATACCTCAATCATCAAGACATTCAAATAGTATTTGACTGGCCGTATATCGTCACTCAGTAAAATGATGTCTTATTAAAAATCAACATCTTTGGTTTGTAGGAGGAGTTTTCCAGAACAAACTTCCAGTGTGGGAAAGTTGAAAAGGAGAGCTGGCATACGGCAGTCTTGTTGCACTTCAATGGAGACTAAAACGTAAGTTGAAACGTGACCGTATACCCTTACCCGATCTGATATGTACCTATGAACCCCTTAAGGATCAACGCATACCGTTCAGGTGCTCCATTTTCAAGCTGTGCAGCTCGATGATGATAGAGAAGGTAATGACTGTTGATCTGTGGAAGGAATAGCGGTTCTTTAACAAACGTCGGAGGGTGGATGTACGACCGTGGCCTCTGCAATCTGTTCTTCATGTATATTATAGAACCTGAAACAAATTACGAACGCTAAACGCTTGACCGCTACCAGTGTTATGCTTATAGTGAAATATATCGATGCATAAACCATAGATTATTGGTAAGGTATTGCTTTGTACAAATTATCTGTTCATGTGTTCAATTCCCTGGACTTGGTTTGTCTTGAGGGGTCAAAGCAATGATTAGCGACGAAGTAGCCTTGTACCATATTTGACAGTTTTCGCGAACGCTTGTCTCCTGTTCAGATATCTCCTGTTTTATTAAGTTGAATTAATCAGTTCTATGCAAACCATACCAGTGTATTACGAATATCCTGGTTGTAGGGCATTTCTATCGAAATGACCGTCTGAGATCACTGGACCTCTTCTTCTTTGTTGTTCTTCGCGAGTGTGAACGCTTCATGTACCTGCCGGCGCTCAAATCGTGTACCTCGGAGTAAGGAGTAATTGAAATGTAATGTAATGTAATTGAAATGCATTCAACAAGTGGGAAGTTATTGAACGTCTCAGGAATGAAACCCAAGAGCACAACACGATAGTACGATCCCAAATACTTAGTGCCCGTGAAAATCGAATGAGTGAGGTCAAATATAGCATTTCTAAATTTTGATTTTACAACAATGATTGATGTGCACAACTTCACGAACAGCATCGTTCGATCGACGGACACAGCTGTCACAAGTCCAACTAATATAAATGAATGAATCGAAATGTGATTTTAATGGCTCTTCCCCACGGATCAGAAACGACTTAGACTTAGAGGGCTAAAGTGTGGCCTGCGAAATTTGCATACACCGGGATGCATGGCTTCGTTGACAAGGAGAGTTAGGTCCAACATTCTGGAGACCGTGGCGTACAGAACTCTAGTGCTAGGCAGGAATATCAGCTATTGTGGTACCATACACCACCTACTCACGTGTTAAAACACAAACAAAAGAGACAAACACGAGCTATTTTAAATCTGACACACGACTGATTATTCGTCAACACGTGCATAAAGATGTGCTTGTATATTTGTGTGTGCGTGTGTGCACGTTCATAAAGCCCTTGAATTCAACCGTAAAACAACTTAAGTACAAACAAGTTCGAAGTTCAGAAAAATATCACACCTGAGATCAGCCGGATCTTATCGGTGCAGACAGAAAAAAAGTGTATCACGAGTCAATCTCAATCAGCTTCATCATCATGTGACATCAAAAGGATACCATCATCAAAATGAAATGACTCGGAATTGTTAGTCCATTAATCTACGCTAATTATACTGTTTTCAAAGCTTTACGTAGCAATTTTCACCCCATCGGGAATGCATGGAGATTGGAATTGCGTTCCACTTGTTATGGTAGAATGGATATTGGCGTGACCAGTAGAAAAATGATATTTCATTGAGTTTTGATGCAAGCTGTAAAATCAATATGATCCACATCTATCTCAGTAATACCCAAAACGTTATTTGGCTGTTTCTTTAGGTAGTCAATTGCCTATTTAAGCTGTCATCAAAACCGCAATATATGAGACTTGAATGCTTACCCGGAGACTTTTGTTTCATTTATCCATTAAAAGCATATATATATATATATAAATATGTATATATCAGAAACCTGAAATAGCAATGTTATGACTATGCCTATAGACAACACAAACAATTGAAGAATATCTTGCTTTCTAGTTGGTGGTGAGCTGTTTTGTCGGCGACATGCATCGCTATATCACTACCGTGAATCAAACACGTCAATGTGTGTCTGTTCGAAATTCTGTCTATCCGTATCAGTTTTCCTATTTGTGTAAACCGGAGAAAATGACAGTGTGTTGAAAATTGTTACTTTTTCAGATCCTGAATAAATCATTGCAAACACCAATTGCTTGAATATTCTGCAAATAATTTGCTACTCTGGTTAGGCTAATATTTTTGTAAATGTCGCGTTATTGTATTGAAATCAGCTCATGCAAATAATGGGCTTGTCAGTTCTCAACTGATGATTGACTGTCTCTATTTGTATACCTACCAACAGAAAACAATGGATTAAACATCGGTACACTGTTCATATAGAGTGAGTAGCGAAACAGACAACAACAATACCAAGGACGATTTGTTCACTCGTTATATACCCAGTCGCTCAAGCACGTCACATTTATCCGCATATCACTGGGTGAGCCCTGGATGGCATTCAGTTGGGGGAGGTTGTTGTTATGGAAACTGAGTCCGAAAAAGGATAAAAGAATTCAGAGGCTCGCTACGCTTCAGCGGGAAAAAATAAATGCATACTAAACATTAGAGCTCACTTGAAATACGGATCGAATAGGGCACAGAAAAGAAGGAAAATCACCTTAACTGTGACTCGGATTCAGTTAACAATAGTTCTCTTGTCTAAGTCAGCCCCGCAGTGTTCTGACTGAACTCAACCATATGAAGCACACAAAACTGGTCCAAAAAAATAAATATTACATCCACGATTGCATGTTGCCTGTCCGTATTTTAAGTATGCTTCCAAGTTGGAATGTATAGTGCTTTCCAGTTTCTGGTTTTCGCAATCAGATCTTAGCTTTAGAACATATTGGTGGATGTAGGACTGTCACTATCCTCATTGATGTTGGTGAACATTATCCATCGAAACATTTTGTCATGGAATGGGTACTGCTTAGTTTTTCATCTGCATCGTCTGGTGACTGAGCCCTACAACCAACTGAAATGAATGCCGTATCAGTGGCGGTTAACCTCTCAATTGTAATTCAATTTGTCTGGAAAATATCCAATAGATCACGAGTTATAGTGCATATGCTTTGCGATATCCTCATTACGTTTCATTGTAATATGCTCAGTTAGAGGTTTCAGTTTTGTGCCGGAACTGAGTGCTTAGATAAGAAGGGAAATTTGGCAGTGGTGATGATTTCCGCAAAACAACTGCGCATTATAATATATATATAATCCAAGCCGACCTAATACCAGAGTGGGGTTTGAGCCCATGATCTTTTGAATTGATGTGCACTGAAGACAATGATCCACTTATCTTGAATGGCTAAAAGCGTTTAATGCTATCCCATGCGGGCGATTTACCTTCAAGAACGTAACGAGAGTAAACTGTTCATCCCACGCCTGAAGAAAGTTTGTAATTTTGCAATTATTGAACAAGCAAAAACAATGTCATGCTTTTAATCAAACGCAGTAATTGCCATACGGGCGTTGAGACCCATTTTTTGTTTTTTTTTTCTTTGTCACGGATTCTTGTGCATGATCAACCAATGCACCATGTTATTTGTTCTGTTCTGTTGTTGATACAGCGAAATGCTGTCACAGACAGCAAACGACAGATCCCTCACAACTCGCAAATATTGTTCACACTCAAAGAATTCGAATTTTGTTCAGACACAGGCAAAAGACGTGTCGCCTTTTAGCAATAATATTCTGGATGTCACATGAAGGTCGAAAAAATATTTTGTTCTCTGGTGCTTAGGGCTCATCCACCGAGACATTGAGGTAAAAATCGTCACCAAAAGATAATCGCATTACAAGTGCTGGATTTTCGCACGACTTCGTGATCGATATGAGCAAAAACTTTCTATGTGAATCGATTATTACGTGGAATAGGAAGGAGTAAAATTACTATTCGTTTGAGATTCTTCGTACCATTTCGGATAAACGTGGTGTATCATTCTTTTTTATATGAACTATTGAAAGGAATTTGTTGTGTGCGCACAAAATGAAGCGTGAATTGGTAAGTTGGGTGGCAATGAGGTTCGATTGTTAAGCCACACGAGCTACACTACTCCACTGACGATCGCGAACCAGGAACCCAGGCCTCCCAAGCAGAACAAAACCAGAGTCGTACTATAATATTGCCCTACGCCCTCACACCCACACTCAATTCATAGAACAAAAAATAAAAAGCTGAACCAAGTTGGAACTAATTTACCTTCGCCATATCGTGAAAAAATTATACCCTATAAAGTGAGTCATTAATTCAGATAAAGCATTTATCGACAAGCAAGAACACTGCTCGCAGAACATGATCAAATTCCAGGTATTAATCAGAGTGAAATCGCTCAAATGATATGAACGAGCAAAGGAAGCTAGGTATAGTCTACGAAATGCACTTAAGCATTTAACGATACACCAGACGAATGAATTTTCATGCTGTAATACTGTATTTTACAGGATATCTATGATGCTTGCATTGGCGGTTGTGGGGACAGAAAAAAAAACACTTTGTCGGCCACAAGTGATTAGACGAACCACTGTTGTCTGTGCTCTGTCTGTTTTTCCCCAAAGCATATTTCCGCTTCACGACCGGGACTTCCTGTTTTGTCAGGCTGGTGTTTGGTTCAGATGCATTAAAATGAACCATGATGGCAACTCCCTTTGCTCACTTCGCAACCATACAAAAACAGTGAGCCTATATGATTCGGTGTGATAGTACAGTAGAGTCACGTGGTTTCATTTAGAAGCTGAAGAGAACATAGCAGGTCTGACTTATCGATCATTTAGGATTGAGCGTATCTATTATCCGCCCTTTCTGATCTAACACGTGGTTAGTTAGCTGAGCATGAATTTGTCATTTGAGAGTATGAAAGCCCAAATCGGCGAAAGATTAAATGAACCCGGAAAACGGTCTACCGAGTGTGCATCAAAGGTTTCACTAGGGAGGTTTTTCTCATTTTATTTTCTCGTATACATACTGAAGGTGAATTGAGAACATAGGGAAGTCAGGTAATCTTTGCCACTTTGCATTCATCAATGGAAGTATCGGTATCTAAGGTAAAGCAGCGCATTTTGCGTGCTGATTGGAGTAAACGTTCACGCTCTCTCGCAGACATCGTGTTTCATATCTGTCTAACGTCAATGTATACAGTCTTCGGTCCTGTTCTGCAAGGATGAGGAATAAACCACTACTCGTTAAAGTGAGATTTGTGGTCACAGTGGAAAATCTATAAATCTTATGCTTGCATTAACGCCATATAGTGTATTCGAATGAAAGTGTTCTGATAGGAAGCATTCCGTTTTTTTTTCTGGGACTCTGTGTGAGGACTATTAAAGAGTGCCACATAGATGTTTCAGTCTTGTGTGGAACTCATTAGCAGCACCCACTGTTTCCGTGTCCCTGATGAGACTCGAACAGCGAATTCTCGGGTTGGGAGCCAAAACCCTCAACCCTGAGCCACACAGCCGACGGTCAAAACCTGTGAATCAGGTGATTTAGATTAAAAATGTTCCTTGATTTTATTCCATGTGAAATCATATGCATAGAGTTCGTGAGATGTTACTGTTATCCATTGCTCGTTACTGGTAGTCATAGAGCGTCCTTAAAGTTTTCAGATATGTGGGTATTGAATGGGCTCTGACATGGCACAAGAATCCGAACAAGAACAATAATACACAGACCCTATGTTTAGGAATATAAAATATGAATATGAAATAGCATGGCTAACATGTCAATCGAAATGAGAGTATGTATAGATTTGTAAATTTTCCCTGTCTAGACCCGAACAGGGAATGCAAATTGCTCTCGATAAACGCGCAAAGGAGGATTCCGTTTTTTTAGTAGATTGTCTCATATCAGATGGTATAACGGATATGCATACATTGTGTACGTCACGTGACAACCACTTAACCAGTCACACGGGAATCTTCACCGCTTCGTGACCTGACGCTGCATCACCAGGATCCCACTTGTTTCGAAGCCAGATGAACGCTTCGCTGTTGTTTTCTTTCCATACGGAAATAAGCCATAAAAGGATTTGAGAAGAAAGTGGTCGTTAGTTGGCCAGATTCACACATGCACATAACTGTACGCATGCATGAACAAACCTACGCACACAGGAGTGAGCAACAGTGAGTGTTCACTTTACGGCCATTGTTGAACCGATGACCTTATTCGAAACGGAAGGGTGTGGCACATCAACCTCTTTGTAAAATAAATTTTATCTTTTTTTTCATCATGTCTTATTCCTCCCAAACGAAGGAATAGAAAAGGGAAAACAATCGATTGGTAGTTCACAGAGCGAGCTTCAGTCATTTGGTCAGATGCATATATTCATTATATAGTATATTATGTATATATCACCAGCCCAAGTTAGTTTAATGGACAAAATCACATCTAGTCATCAAGCGATTGAACTCCTCAGATTAATCTGATTCAATCTGCGCCGCTTCTCTCAGGTCACACATGCCTTCGATCGATATGACCTTTCACCCACAGGCGGTCACCGTATTTTATGGAATATTGTCATTTTCCAGTAACGGATTGGTTCAATCACATCATTTGTAGCTAGGATTTCCTAACAGATGGTGCGCATGTATGTTTCATGCGCCGGACTGGAGACAGGCAATCCAGAATGGGTGTGGCATGTCAATGGGACTGGTGACCGACTTTAAATATGACTGCATATATCACACAAGACCGTAAACGTAAGTGAATACAAGTCCAAATAATGGTTGATAAACTCTTCTTCAAATATTGTTAAACAAACTACCAGGACTGAATAAAGAAAAAAAGATGAATAAGTCAAATCGATAGAATGACTGTGAATTTGATGCGAACAGCGCATAAACGTACTGTGATAAATCAAAGTACCAATGAGAATTCAACAGACCGTCCCCCGCGCCAATCACAAATCAAAAGACAAATCACGGGCTTTGGTTCATAACCAAACAACATAAAGTATCCAAATGAATGCCAAAATTCCCTTGAGTTTTGACAAATCACAACCTGTCTTAATTTCGGTCTTTCGTTTGACGATCGACAATGGCGAAGAGCTTAACGTCCCGTCTAGAGCCATCGAACAGAATTGATTTATTATCGCCTGTTCTCCGTTACACCATTGCATTTAGTCTGTTCAGCTAGAAATAATTCAAACAATCATCCAATGTGATGAAAAACGGAAAACCGCTAGGAGAAGCAGATTCGTTATGCGTGGTTAATGTGTCACGCACCACTGTAAATAATTAGGAGTGTACAGTAACTTAACGTTACCTTTGTTAGGCTTGATGGACCTTGTGGGAAGAAAACAGTTGCACAATTCTTTCAAAACTTTTCGTAACGGGCCAAGGCTGTTGACAGGTCCCACAATGTAAATGTGATCAGAGCAGATACTTATCATTACGGACGGCAATTGCAAAAAGGAAGATAAATAACTATGATAATTCAACAACGGGAACGGACACACACCATCATGAGGACACGGATCAGACACAAAACACAAAATACTGCTGAGGAAACTACACAACTACGGAATTCGGGGACTTGTACTGGGCTGTGTAGAAGAATTTCTTCGACAATGCACCATGGCAGTTCGGGTTTCTGGGTCACTTTCAGTATAGCACGAGGAGTTCCACAGGGATCCGTGCTGGGCCCTCAACTTTTCCTTTTTTTATAAACGACCTAACGGACATTCTGGGGCTGCAAACATTAATGTTGGCAGACAATGCAAAAATATGAAAAACGGGGACAAAACCAGAGGACTCGCCAGAACTTCAAAGAACACTTAATGCTGCCTATCAAAGACCGATCTGAAACGACATGGAATTTATTGCATCAAAATGTACGGTCGTATCCCTTCGACAGAAAACTCGGTTTCCGTATTTCCTTGGAGATAAACGACTTCCGTACGTCTCGAATGAGAAGGATCTAGGCATCATTGTTCAAGACGACCTAAGCTGTTTTTTAAACTGCTGCCGGGCGTCGTCTACCGATGTAAGACATGTTGGTTTGCTAAAACGAGTATTTGGAAAATAGGAACCTACGCTGTTACCACGACTGTTATCAGCCCACATTCGACCCCACATTTGAGTACGCCATTCAAGCATGGAATTCATGGCTGCAACGCGATGGGAAGAATGGCCACCAAAATGGTCAAGGGACTGCATTCCAAGAGATATGCGGGAAGACTGGAATCACTGCAACTGTAGTCCCCACAGTATCGCCGCATTCCAGGGAACTTGATCTTGGTGTATCAAATAATCCAGGATCCAGATCACCCATGTCGTTCATTCTTTACCTTTTTGCCCAACACTCACCTGAGGGGGCACTCGTGCAAATTATTACTGCAAAATTGCCGACTACAATGCCGGCGTCATTCATTCGCCCTCAGAGTGTGCATTACTGGGAATTCTCTACCGCCACAAGTTGTTTCTGCGTCCACAACTGATTCATTCAAGCACAAACTGGATGAAGCTCTGAAAAGTCTTAAATTTCAACATCCGTAGAAGTGCACGAAACAAGGGCAAATTGTGACATTCATTTACTTTGTATGAACTGTTAATCGATTCATTTGTGTTACACCCTATGGGACTAGAAAAGCAACCGCTTGTATTTCCCATAATAAAACTTTGGCCCTGACTTTGACATATTGGATACACATTCCTAGGGTCGTCTTTGACATTCTCGCACTGCTGATATACAATGGCAGTTATTGTTGCAAATAGTGAAAACGCCTAAGGAGCAATGTGCACAGAAACCTGAAATTCGATATTCTAGAACTTCTATTTAATATACAGTTGTACAAACAAATCTAATGAAGCGGGAGGCGACCAGTTATAAGGTTGCTATATCATATGAAGATAATGGGCACCTAGGTGATGGTGGAGTAGTTTGAACGCAGAACCTCCGGGTGATAAGTTGGTGGTCTTATCGGTGGACTACAGGCTTCCAGAAAGGATTGTTTCAAGACCTTCCCGACGGTTAAAGCTGAACCCCTTAGGGAGCCCGATTAAAAATTATTCGAAGGCTTCAACCCGACAGAGTGTACGGCTTAGCCTCAACCCGGGGAGAGAATAGCAGCAATTACAACGACCCTGGTGACAACTAGTGTAAAAAAGTCTAATTAGTATACCGCTGCTTCATGCATTGTAAAATTGATATTCGCACTCCATGTGTTAACTAATCCCATTAAATCGCAATTTCTTCGCCTGGAAAATCGCATGTTTACAGATCACTGATGATCTATATCAAACCTTACCAAACTGGCATAAGCTGTCGATCGATTAAGAAGATCAGGTGTATTCGACAGTACTTGGGATGAATCCAAAAGTTGCGAGATCAGCCATTGGTGCTGGGCTCAAATCTCATCGCTTTAACATGGAAAATTTGTTTGTCCAACCTCTGAAGGTCATAATTTGATTCACATTCGCATATGTAGTGGTCACTAGTGATCACTTGGATAATGAATATTATAAATGGATATTTCGACGCGTTTTGTGCTGTTGGTGTTCATTTTTTCAGCATTTGCATCACTAGGGGCATACAACTTAGATGACCCATCAAAAAAATACTGATGAAATGACACGCGACTTGGACTAAACTTGAAAGGGCATAAGGCGTGGCCGCACCTTATTTCTACTACATTCCCTAACACAGTAGATTATTTCATTCATAAACTAGCTACAAGGACAAGACGCAGGGACGAAGTGAATGAAACTATTTGGTTACATTTATTCAGTGCTATCAGAAACTTTCGGTGAGTCGGAAAGCATAGCTGAATTTGTCTGTTGCTATTTCCGTTGAGCATTTCTTCCTTCCAACTGGCTCCCAGTGGCGTACAATGATTGACATCTTGCGGAGAACCGTCATGGTTGGTCACATCTTTCGTGGTACCGTGTGCGCGTGTCACATGACTCGCTTCCGTGCTATGGTCTGCCAGACCGGCGTTCGTGCGAAAATTCCTCTAAACCAG
>UZAN01039823.1:86546-100792 GCA_900618425.1 Echinostoma caproni | reverse complement strand
TTGAACCCAAGTTCGGTTCAGTCACATAAATGCCTCATGTTCCGGGAAATTCATACTTAGCTTCTGGCGAATGAATGCACACAATGACGAGCAAATAGTTGTTTTTCGTCCTTGGTAACACTTATCAGCAGTACGTGCTACTTCTGTGTGCTTGCCGGGAATCACCGCTACCCATCCGGTTGAGACTCGATGGCTTTGCCTCACGGTTGACGGTCAACGCATTGAGCACATGGTTATATGATTAAAATGAGTGTTTTTCCTAACAAGGATGCACAAATCATGGTCTTCGTGAATTCGCTTAGAATCAGCGGGGGGGGGATATCAATGAATTTTGATTTGACTACTTACCACAACAAAAGCTTGAAAAATGAATACATAATTTCGGCCTGCGTAAAATGTCTGCGGTTTCTGGTGAGATGCATTCCGAATGGTTTAGGGATACAGAAAGATCTAAATGTGTTCGGTGTTTGTACGTGCAGATTTTTATAATCGGAAGGAATGAAAATGCGATACAAACACATTCCCTCCAGTTAACATTAGTTTTTTTTGACTTGTTCATAACCCTTCTTTTTTATTACACACCTTTTGTGTGATGAAAAGCAGACGGAGTATACCCCATAGTCAAAAGGATTTGGTGTTCAGTCTTGGAAACCAGTACCCTAAGGCCCGGAGTGTCGAACCTCACAATATCCCGCTAAATGAGGTGTACTGAACCGGACGACAACGAGGTTGCCTACCACCATTTCATTCGAGAACGTGGGTACATTCAATTATTCCGAACAGCTTAATGATGAACCCAGTGCCCAGCAGTTAAATTCAGCGTATTTTTCCTTGAAATCATGTGCTTCGATAGCAAAAATATCAATACTGAGTCAAAACTTCAGTTTATTGTTTTGGCTCGACCATTCCGATAGGTCACAGTGTTACATCCATGACTTAATCATATCTATTTCAGTTTGTTCTTCTCATCCAATCACACGGTCCGTCTGTTTTCCCATTAAGATGTACGGTGTATGATCAGTATAACTTTTGTATTGGCATCATTATCTGCACTGAGCAGTGTTTTCCCCACTGTTGTTGCCTCCCAAACCTACCTGTAGCGCACAATATGAATCATGATGTTTGGGGGATCAGGGGGGTGATATTCTTTGCGGTTTCTCGTGAAGGGACTTGTGTGTTTATGTGTGTGGAGGAGGAGGGGGAAGAGACACTACTATCCTGCATATATCATCTCTGGGTGTGTAGTGTGTTTGGATGTGGCGCCTATTACCATCCTGGCGGTATGGCCCGACCTGCAGGTCGAGCATACGAGATTTGTTTTGAGAATGCGATTAAGGCTTGGTAATTTCATATTTCAGGATGCTTCGAGCATATAAATCACTTCATGACTATTCACTCGCTCGCTCTCTCTCTCTCTCGTGCACATTCATCTCTGCCAACCAGCTACCTCGCATATTCTCCGTACCAGTGTGGCTCTGAGTGCCCAACCAGCGAAAACGTTTGTTTTCATCCCGTGGATCTGCTTGCACTTTACTGCTGCCTTTCCCCATTGTGATTAGGCTTACCGGTTTATTTTACTCACTGCTTGCTTGGTTAGTCGTCTTCATTTCTACTTATTTTCCTATTCGGATCGGGGTTACCATTTTAACTCCAGAGTTCTGTGCTATTCCCAGTGTGTTTTGAAGATGCACTACTGAGCTAGCGGGTCCACTCGAAGCCCCGGGGTTCGGGCTGCCGGATACCATCACTGAACGACTGCTGTTCATCACACGCTATATTGTAATTATTTTTCACACACGTCCGATGCCAGACTGTGTGCCAAACAAAACGTGGTACAATAATCTTTATAAACAGAAAAACGTTTCACGATTTGCACGTAGGCCGAATACTGCCAGGTTGCCGAGGCGAAGGCAGGTGACTTTTCTTGAGGAATTCACAACCGAAGCCATTGGCTAGCCAAAGCCTGACCCGCAAGGCAGCGGGGCGGTGTGCGAAAACCGCAGTCCATTGGGATCGGCTGTCCAGTTAATCGGATCATACTCCCTTTGGACGGGGTCAAACGTCCAAGGTACTCAATACACCATGATGCCCAATCGAGCCGGTGACCATTGCCACCACCGGAAAGGTGTGGGTCTGGTTCGTACGCCTCTTGTTTGGTTTGGAATCAGGGTGAACTACCAATGGTCCACCAACCCAGATGTCGGATTTTCGTCCTCTCACTTTGGTGCAAAACAGCTCCGCTACGAGAAGGCAGTGAGTAGGACTTCCTCAGCAGAGGCTGTTTGAGACGCTTGGTCGTATGACAGCATTTCGCTAGGTGCAAGGGACGGGTGACCAGCCGTCTAGAATTGGGACATTTTCCCTTCACATAAACGTATTTGGTCGCATTAAACTGGGTTTTCGGGATTCTCTTCATCTTATTTTTCCAATTTCAACTATTGGTTGTGCTGCCTAGGGATTTTTCTTGTTTGTGCTTGTCCTCATTTTCTAATGACCGAAGATTTTGCTCAAATTCTGATAAAATACCAAACCGTATAGTGCTTCAAAGTAGAGTTTCACTAAACGATCCAGGTGCTTCTCATCACATGCCTTTGTATCAGTAAGTCCCATGGTATTAGGCGATCTAAGTCCGCGCATTGTACAAAGCCCCATCAAGATGTGCGTCGTATTTGTCCCGAAAGCAGGGGAACTGTGTACCACTGAAGTTTGTTTACCGGTTTGAATTTCGGACCTCGGGGCCTGACACGCTGAAGTCAGAGCGACTTTAACCGCTTGATGTTTATCATCCGCTTATTTCGAAGGTGAAACTTTGCATACATAATTATGAGGATACAGCACTCAGCGTATTCCGATTCCTCACCCAACGCTGTCAAGAAGATAACTGATTGCTGTCAAAATTTTGAAAATACAACCTGGCATTGATGCGCTTTTTCTATTCGAAATATGTACAAGAAAAATCTAGTACTCCAACCCAAAAGCATCAGAAATGCAGTCGACTTTGTAACATAATGTGCACTGCTTCTGGCTGATTTAGCTATCATTCATAAGGTAATTGATTACCGGTTCAGGTGGGCACCTCGCATATTACACGCGTTTTTTTTGTCCGGTCATTTTTACCCCACATCATCATTGCAGGGTGCATAGGGTGAGGGAGAGTGAAATCGTGAACATGTGATCCTGTTGTGTAACCCAACGCCCCGCGCACAAAAGCTCGAATGCGGTAGTTGTGGTATTGTGCTGGGTGATACCAACTTAAGTTGTTGAATGCTTGGGCCAGTATTGATCGTGTTCGAACGTACACCGCTACGGATACAAAACCTTAATGACGGTGACTAAGACCACTCGATCATTGCCACCCGTTCAGTTCATCTCGAGCGGAGTAGAATGCATTTATGATGTTTACACAGAATGGGAAAAAGGGAGCTATCGCGAGGTCCCTACATTTCATTCGTAAACGTGAAACATGTTAGTTTGTATCACCAAGCATTGCACTGAACTGCACACTGACTCAGATGTCGTCTACCACTGTATTTGTTGTTACAGTGACACCCACACCAGTTGAACAACGAGCAAACACTATTCGAGATTCATCAGCTTCGAAAGAGAGAGACGTCATTCCCTCACCCAATTTTTCCTCGTTCTATTATCTCGTCGGTTTAAGTGCGAATCAAATAAGCGTGCTTCTTCCACGCATAGATTTTCATTCACATGATTGATTTCAATGTTTTCTGTATACAGTCCACAATCGTAGCAAAGTTTGTGGGGAAGTTGATCGTTTGTTTAAACCTGCCTTCTCTAAGTATGGCTGTATAATTCTTTGCACCACGAAACCCATTTTGCAATCGCCATTAGCAGTTGATTTCTTTTTGGGGACGGGAAAATTCTCACGTGAAATAAATCGGGCATTTTGACTCCAGGTCTAAATTTTTCACATCACCTGTATGGTGCACTCCTTTTGTTTATTCGTTATATTTTCCCTTTCTCATGTGTCCCTGAGATTGATTGAAACAGTCCTTTTGCGGTAGATCGTCGTTTGTCAATTGATATTTCTTGTTTACATTGGGCAAACATGTGGCTAGAAGTTCGTTCCACTCCAGTTATGTGATCATTACGTACAAATCTAGTCCCTGATTTCAGTGATGAAAACGTAATTTTGGGCACAGGTACTAACGGACTACGAGACGTACCCTCCGTTAGTACGAGAAAGATAAACGTCCGGTTCAATACCACACCTAACTTATCGGGGTCTTATGTGGTTCGCCACTCCAAGTCCCGAGCTTAGGTTACCGTCCTCATCAATGAATAGCAGGTCCTCATGAGTATGGGGTTTACCCCGTCTGCTGTTCATCACACGAAAGTGTGTAATAAAAAAACGAGAAGGCTCGACCACACTTATCACTCCAATTCAGTTTATGTTTCATCAATAGCGGAGTCCATGAAAGTTGCGCATCCGTTTCACGTAAGACCACCAACCGTACATAGTTTGTCCCTATTTTAAATGGATGGATCACACCATTTCTGCTATCAGCTTGGTATAACTGAACAATGAAAGCGGAATCGGAGCATATACAGTAGTTTTTCATTTGGTGTCATCAGAGGAAACTCATTCATCCGCTAGCATCATAGTGGCTAGCAGTTGATCTTGTCCATAGCTGGGAAATTAGTGGAGTGAAAATTAATTGAGATTGTTTAGTTTGAACCGCTTCGGTAATGGCGCAATCATGTCTACTTTGCGCTGAACACTGTGTTTTTCCCCGTCCTCTTATGAATGAGACGCGTAGTTGGCGATCAAGCGGACAGGCAATACTGCTTGTTCTTCCACTCCTCTCGAATACATGATACTCCTTTTGTTCCACACACTGAAACCGAGACTCTCTGTTGGTCAACGTGAGCAGTGCAAATCCGGCCGCTCGTAGACGAACGTCATGGCACTGTCAATTCAACTAGTGAACAGTTGAATTTCATGCCAGAATCAAATTAAACACTTCACCAAATATCAATATGCAACAAGTAGATTTCGGCTGCCGCGGATCGGTTCGTCCCTCTACGAAGTGAATGTTAAAATAAATGAGTTCGATTAGTTACTTGTGCTAAATTTACCAGGGTTTGCTGTGCTATGTCGAGTGCATACAAACAGTTCGCACACTGATCCAATGAATTCCCTCTCTGTTGGTGATTCTGTCCGGGCTTTAATTGACAGTGCAATACTCTAGTGTTTCCGGTCGCGTCTCCTTCACTCTCTCAACTGGATTGTACATAGGGCGAACTTCGTCGAAAATCTGACTCGCATTTTCACGAGTTTCACGAAATAGAGCACTGATTTTTGGGTGTGATTTAATTGCTGTTTGATACACACTCTGTTTTCTGAAATCGCCTACAGCATCAGACTGCACATTCAGAAAAGCGCGCTGTAGTTTGTTTACGGCGATAAAATGGAACCCTACACAACGAAACAGTCCCGTTTGAGTCATATATCACCCCACCTGAATTGGACCCTCAATCCCGTTTCTCACGCGATCCATCATCCCCCTTCACCCCGGTGGAACGTAGTGACCACGGGGCACAAACTCAAACCGATTCAACCTGTAGCCTACGCTCCTGTCCTGGTGGCCGGCCAGCGTGCGCGGAATCTGTAATTATCTACTATCTGACTCGAGAATAGATTGGGAAGTCTATTGTGTTTGTAGTTTGGCGTCGTTTCACTTCTAATCATCATGCGTCGAAGTCGGATTGTTGCATCTTACCCACCTAGTGTAACCTGTGTTTGGTTGTGACTGGTTTTTTTCCAACCGCATTGAATGATTCACGCTGACTAATTCTAGAAGCAGTGGTTTTGCAATATTCCCCTGTAAAATCGAGGTTTTCTCACTCTGAATTTTCAGGTATCTTTTCAATTCGTTTTGCAGAATTCAGAACGGGTTAGCTTTCCCGTTAATTTGATCGGATTTTGGCATTGATATGCTATGCCCGCCGTTTTCCCATCAATAGTCTAATGGGGTGTGGATATTCTTCATGCGCGACAGAGATCAACTGACCCTAGTCCCAGCAGCTTTGACCTTATTTTATGAAACGGCCTAATGAGCAATACTGGTATTACGCAAGGAACCAACAAACTGTGAACTACAATGCAGAGAACCTTGGCAATAGTTGTCCAGTTCATTTTGGGTCTGATTAACAAATCGAAGAATTAAACCGTTCAGCAGCTTATTTTCCATTGAACACCTTTTCTCCAGCTACCTGTTTTGTACTAACGTTTGAGAAGCCAGGAATAACACTCTTCAATATACTGAAACTGAAAAGGAAAGGGTTCATACGATGTTCTTGATAAGCGCTGGATGGTGATTCTGGATGGGTCAGTCAGTCTTCACTCGGTCGTATTACCCGCGTCCCGATTACCTTATAGCTCTATTTTATCGGTAATCGGGATTTCTTGAGTCCGATGCAGATACTTTGGACGTTTAGATCTGTGTTTTCCATCTACTCCGGCTACCTGTGGCTCATCAACATGCACCGAACTCTAAGTATTAACTTTTCTTCCTCACACTAGTGAAAACACCCTGGTCATCTGATTCCAGTAAGTAGGATTTTTCCAACAAACAATCTGACAGGCGCATTCTGTAAATGCACTTCACGAGCCCTGATCCACCTTTAGGGAAGCTGGGTTGTTTTCTCTTCTCGGCACATTTTCGGGCTATTGTACAATGGCTCAAGCAAAAGCGATAATTATTAGTCTTTTGGTTGGTCGAGTGGTCAAACAGATCATGTTACACTTTTTTATGGAGACATAGTGATCTCTGCTCGGTGTGTTCCATCATATTGAGATATACAATTGAATGTCAGAGCTATCTCGACGCTTCTCACTTGCGTTAGTGAGATAGTTTTATATAACCGTTTCATGTTCGCTATTCACGCCCAACATTTTCTCCTATTGTTGGCCCAAACCAGACGCTTGATATAATTGTTCAACGGTTCTCATGACCAGTTGATTCAATATTGGTCACTATCGGACCCCGGTCCGGTCTGAACCCCGCCGGTATGCATCTTTAGTAAACTGCTTTACCGTCTCTCGGCCGCATAATGCACCTATGCCTTATGTTATTCTCCACTCTACCCCTCAGAGATTAAGTTGCTGGTTTCCGTTACGGAACAGTGTGTCCCAGTGATTGCGAAGGCCCTACCTCCTGCTACTCCCCACATCATATTTTTATAGTGCTGGTCCAGCAATATAGGCCGTCTACTTCGTGATCGAACCCCACTATTCTCGTTCTAATCACCCTCTTGTTGATCGTGCATTCAACAGGTTGGATTGAAACCCGTTTCAGGATTATACACAAAGGACCCTATCTCATAATAGTGTTGTGTCATCTGTTTAGTGCTTTGTGATCGTCAGTATGCGTACCTTTGGTGAATAGCGTACCTGTCAGGGATGCCAAGATTCCAGGCCAGATGTAACAACAGTCTGCTTGCGATGGACGTTGAATCATTCATTCCTATTTAAGACTCACAGCAACCACTTCTGTCGAAAGTATCCGTTTCACGAATTGCCTTGGTGCACGTCGCCGTTTAGTCTAATTACTTATGGTGAGCATAATCCCGTGCTTCCGTCGATATGCGATGCAAGGCTCGTTCGGTATGTGCATGTGTGTATTCCAACTCGGGCCTGGTTGTGATTAATTCAAATAGTGTTGATTTATCTTCGGTGAAGGGAGAATGGCAGCGGTGGCCCCCGTCTGTTGTTTTTCCCTTTGAGACATTATAGTCCAATTTGTTGATTGATCACGAACAGTTCATTTCCATGATAACGACCTCAACCGGCGCGCTCAACTAGTTCGGGTTGCAACCGTATCCCGGCCTGTTCAACAATGTTCTGGTATAATTATTGCGTTTCTGCTTTATACGGACAATGGAATATGTCCATCCATGGGATTATAGGTCCACGAGAAGTGTGCTTCCGCTCTAACACAGACACATCCTTCCGTAGCTGTCAATGACAGACAGAAACACGGAACAAGTGGTCTGTGTTGTTGATAATTAGCAAATGACCATTTGATTAGAGCTACGATTGACTTCTCCTGCGTTTTTTTACTTATCACTTCACTCGAACGCCGGTACATGGCATGCTTGATGTTGTTGACCCAACGGCCCGAAAAATCCAGCCACTTTCTCATTGTGTTCCCAGACTGGTTGGCTATATCAATCGTGGGAGTCGATAATGGAGGAAAAAAATCCGGCATTACTGATTGTCATCATCCTCAACCAGACAGTCATACTTGTGTATACATTAGTGATGCGTTTTAGTAATTGTATGCACTCATCGTACTACAGCACATTTGCGTCCATCGAGGTAAAATGTGATGGCATCATGCAATTTAGTAACAGATCACTCTGCTTCGTTGTTGCTAACTAACTCGGGGATAAACAATCCAGGGTCTGTCTAAGTTTGCTCTAGTTAATACTAAACCAGTGGAGACTGCGACTTATACACTCGGTCCTTTTGAGAATTATGTGTAATGAGAATTATCTCTCTTTGTGACATTCTTCACGGGGTTAGTGATAGTTTAGCATATTTTGAGAAATTGTTTGCGGTCTACTGGTTTGAGTCGTTACCACTGTCAAGCACCGAACCGCCTGATTCGAGTTCGGGACCTTGTTCCATTTTTACGCGATTGAAAGCTTCGGTAAAACTAGTCTTGTCACCCCATCATATGCCATTTTCAGTGTTATGCCATAGGTTCCCTATTCCCAAACCAGAGAAACAGATTTTGGCAACCCACTCCCACTTCATCAGTTCGACTGTTCATTACTTCAAGGTACATGGAAAAAGTACAGCCTGTCCCGGGTAGAAATATTGAAAGATTGGCGTTGTTTTCCGTTATCCAACCGGCGGTTCACAACATATTAGACGTCTGACGGTTTCACATTGTAAAAATCCACTTTTTTCTTAATAGTGAGGAGGAATTCGGAGGGTGATCAGCTCGGTTTCGTATCATCTAGTGTTCCTTAGCTAACCGCCTACACTTCACAGATCACATCGATTTCACGCAGTAAAGCATCATGTTAATCAGTTTTTCCACTGTGTGCATCCAGTTAACCTTCGTGATATCCGTCCCATGTTAATTGGTGCCCTCTTATCGTACAAAGGTTTTCATTACGGCGTCAGGAAAAGTTGAAAATGCACTTCTAGTCGTTCGACGGTTAGTATAGATGTATATTCAACCCATGGAGTCTCAACGGCATCCAGCATCAATAATGATGACTTTGAGGGAATATGAGTTAATAAATGTTCGTCTTCATTATTTAGTTCTGTTCGCTTCCACTAATTATACTGTCCCCTATCCTTGTTGATTGCTAACAAAACACCTGACATACGTTTGCCGTGACGGTAACCAATCCGCCCTGATGAGGTCGAAAAGTCCCATCACCAGTTTTGCACTCAATCACAGCTGTGCTCAAAAATACTTCATGTGTTGTTTTCTGAAATCGATTCACCTCATATTAGGACTATTCAGCTTGAGTCCTTTTCGTCCGATGAAGTTTCAGTTCTCATTCGGAAAGTTCGTGTGATTTTTACCCTATTAAGACACCTCTAGTCATCACCGCGATATTTATCTTTCCACTCAAGATTCGGATACGTGCTGCAACAGTCCAAATAAGCGTGTGATTGGATTATGAAAGATGAACACAGTCTATCGTTGTTTGAGCACTACTGTCTACACGACATCACGCGAATCTGGGCAGCCTATCAGGGGAGTGACGCCGAGATTCAGGAGGAAGTATTCGGTAATTCCGGTCGCGCCTATTTTCAGTTGTTTCCTCTTCATGAAATGCCGTATTTCGGGGCATAAGTTCCCTGTATTACTGACCAAAGGACTTATTTAAACCCGGACACGAAAGTGCAGGGTTACCTTTAGTCGCTTCCAGTACACTGTAGATACACACCTAAATGCCCAAAGCTACAACTCATTGCACGAGGATATTGTGCTTCCATTTCCGAGCAATTCTAGCCCTCTTTTCTCCCTTGCATATCATGCATTCACCTAAACCACTCCCCACAAAAGTGTCCACCAATTAAACTAAGAATAATATCCCGATAGTATGTAGTTTGAATCCTGGGTCATGACTGAGCACTATGGGATTGTTGTCTGCGCCCGCTAGACCGATCACATGTAAAGCCATTAATCATATACTCATATTGTTTCGTTTGGGTTAGAGTTACACTCGCTTTTAACACGCAAACGCGAAATCAAGCACTGGTATTGGTGCTTCGTGGTCTCTTCAAGGCTAACTTCCCATTTCATTTCGCACGTTACTGACGGACACGTATATGCAGTTTACGTCCCTTCGCCATCGTTTGACGGAGTTCCGTATGTTCTTCGAATCATATCTGATGGAGTTCTCCTGGCTCATAGAATCTCTGGCAGTTATATTTCTAATTAAATCAATCATTCCCTTGAGAAGATCTTGAAGGAGTTGGTCCTACTTACGTCTAGTTAGGGGCTCGCGAGAGTTACTACGAAAGAAAATTGTTTTATCTGTGAATAGAGAACGAAACAAACAGACAGATTAATAGACTAAGATAAGACGCTTGTAAGACTTGACCTCGGGTGATAGTTACCTTCCGTTCAGACACCGTCACACGTCTATAGCTTGACTACTAAGGGTCGATCTGCATCATCACGGATTCTCTTCATCCTCTCTCGTCCTGTCTCATTAAATTTCGCCTACATGCATTGTTCTGATCAAATAAAATAAAACAGATTGGCAGTGCTTTCCTTTCCGTGAATAGCTGTTCATCGACCTATGACTTGACCTTACCCGGCTTTGTTTTCTTTTCCTGTGTCTCTCGTTCACACACATACATCCGCTTCATAGGCTTGCTAATTCCCGAAACTGCTGTTCTGTTGTGCCTCCCCCCTCCTCCCTAGGCTTGCTTTTGGAATCCTCCATTTCTTCGTCCTCTCTCTCACACACACACGCACACACTGTAACCACTCACTCATNAAGCCATATCCACTTTGGGATATATATGTCTAACACTGACTCACGCGCGTCTGATCTCTGTTGTGTTCTGACGCATTCGTAGACGTGTACTCCCCGGGGGAGGGGGTGAATATTATTGACTAATGACTGCATTAATTGACCTAAACCATCTAGTTTTGCTAATTCTTGTATCAACTGACTATCTAAGCTGGTTCAATTGGTTCACCAAGGTTCATGCTACCATCAATTTGGCCCTAGGCACTGGTGGTGTTAGGACAGTGCTCTGCAGCGAACGCTTCGGTATCAAAATGAGTATGAACATGAGAAAAAAATACAATATCAATGATAGGATGGTGAGAATCAGGGATGTCTATTCTTATTCGTCAGCTTCGGAAATCCAGTTCAGTGTCTAGCTCTCGACTGGAATTAACAGAGTGTTGGTTGTGTCCCCTTTGCTGACCAAATCAACAGTAGGGAATTTCAAATAAACGTGAACAACACTGGTCACAATGCGTAACTTGGTTCGGTCGCTCCGCACACAATTCATTCTGGTTATAGCTTGTTTTACTTGGGTTTCAATTCGGCGGAAACGTCTATTCTAGCAGACCTAAGCGTTCCATGTCATCCGGAATTGTGGAACTCAAACTTGTTACCACAGGGACATCTCCATGTTATACGCGCTGCAGTGGAAGCTCTGGTTTCGTTAGCTCAATAGATGGTTTTCCAATAACGTAAGCCAACCGTTGGATACGTTTTCATTCCGGGAGTGGGTACGGACTTCTTGCATTTTCACAGTATCTTATCTTCGTTACAGATCTAGTCTCTCTATGTTAATTTTCCTGTGCAACCACAACACCGGTGATCGATAACTTGCACCATTCTGATATTCAGCGCTCCAAGTGATCTTTCATGCGACAGACTCAACTGTAGTGGACTCAGAATATGCATAACCTCATTTCAGTGGTGTTCAATAAAGGTCAAGCCCTTTTCGGCCCACCATTAGAAGCTCACGCATGCGGGCAAGTTAGTCGCAATGCAGTCAAATATCATAGGCCAGTTGAACTCCATGTGACTCATCGTCTTGTCAGTTACACTGCTGTCGTGTTACCGAATCTGGGCTTTTCCATTTGACGATGGTAGTCAAGCTGGTTAAGTATCTTTCACTGTCACGGTTGGAGCCCAAAGGTGACCCGTCATTATTTGTGAGCGGTGTGAGTCTAACTCCATCACACAATAGTTTTCAATTTGAATAAGGTCATGGACTTCGTGATACATGCGCATGTTACTGCAAGCGAAAATTACACCACTTTTCCCGATGGGGAACAATGCACCATCCATTCCGGTTCTATTTGCTGCATCGATTGTAAGATGGAATAAGCTCTCACACATTCTTGCTGGTGCACGTCATGCAAATTCAGAATTTTCTGTTATCATTTCTCCTACGTTTTCAATGCTCAGAGTTTCATGTTTCAACCGTTTCCTGTCTGATCTGTTGGCAACCGCAAACCGTAACTGTTTGTGGGGCATAATAGATGCCATTCTATTATGAAACGTGAAGCAAGTTTCATTCTAAAATACCAGGTTTTCCAACATCGGTACGTAATGAAATCAATACTGAATCTGAAAAAATCCTCGGGACGAGATGTCAAACACCGGTGATCTCTATTTGTGATTGGAATCCGGTCAGGATGTATTAACTGCTTGTATTCTTTGTTGACAAAATCGCCTTGGACAAATGAATTCTTAGTTTCATACGATATTTCTTTTTTTTCAATGATTCTTTTCAACTGAATTGCAAACTAGTATACAAAGTTTATCGACTGTTGGGAACTGGGGCTTTTCCGCCCTCGAGGTATTGCCTAGAAAAGTGACAGGCTTACCTTTTAGATGAATGCATTTCCAACAAATCTAAGATTGTGATTGGTGAGAGCGATGATGGAATGCTTTGATTTTAATCTCATTCCTTTCTTTCTGTCAGTGGCGTCAGTAACTGAAAATGAATTTCACAGTGCCATGAATTCGATCCCTTATATAGATGACGATTTTTCACTTGTGAACAGTGCTAATTTAATAGGTTTTCAATCAACGAAATGGAATTGCGGTTTCTTTACGTTTGTTCTTGGAAATGTAGATTGTTTTCTGACCAGTGATCTTCCTAAGCTATCTGTTTTTCAGTAGACAATTTCTCTGACTTGTGAAATGATTCTTTCCGTATCCGATTTTGTAGTTACTTGGTGAAAGCAGTTATCTAGTTCACATTTAACCCTGCTTATCGAATATCTTTTTATATCGATCGCCTCAAGAAATTTCATTGATTCATGAATATCCATCCATCGTGCTGAACCAACGCTTAATCCATCACTGAAAATCCTAGAGTTTTGTGTGCAAAATCATTTGTTTAAAAATAGGCCTAGTGAATATAATAAACTGAATACATCTTTTATGTGCAATGACAACCGAAAGTGGCTAATCACACGAGGCCGCAGTGTCAGCACGTAGACTCAGTCTTGAGCTGATCCGTGACGGTCCATATAAAATACATCCATGGAGAATCAGGTCTTAACCGCGTAATCGTGCGAATCGCTACACGCTAGTAGTCGCTGCTAGTTCAGTATCTCCAGGTCAGGAATCAGAGCGTAGATTCTTCGTCGAACCTAGATTACCCATCTATCACAAAGGGCTGTGTTCAGTTTTCGTCTGTGTTCAATTTCATATCATTGGAGAGGTTTTAGGTTTTGTTGCCACGGTGAATCATTCTGAACAAGCTGTACAGTGTTTGTCCGATTACACGTTATCACCGTCTACGCGTTTTATACTTTATTCCCACCCTCCTGTATTTATTCAGACTGTTCGAGTTGAGGATCAGCCAGCTTCCGGTCTCATTTGCAAAACTTCGACTATATGCCCGGTGAGTTGAGATTGTTTTTTGATTGCTTTCCGTGTAGTCTTCTCTCCCTCTGATCAGAGCAGTGTGCTTCTTGTTTCAGTTACTATGTTTCCATTAATTGTTCGAGGAGATTATCCGAAAGGGGTCAATGCTTCTGATCAGATAGTTTCAAAATGTAATCCGCATACGACAGTGCTCGGATGATCGGGCTTTGTTATTCGCAAGCAGCTTGTGAAAATCCGTTGTGCTTATAGACAATGAAAGAGTCTAATCAACTGCCCAGTCGCCAACTAAGAAGTACGCTTGTGGTCCGAGTTCGTAGATCCCTGCGAACTACGGTCTTCTTACTGTCGATGAAACCCCAGAAAGTCGGGACAAA